>BMAV01021264.1:0-12943 GCA_019973955.1 Trichonephila inaurata madagascariensis | reverse complement strand
ATCAGTTTTCAATTGTTCTGATCTTCTAGGAAAATGGAATAAATTATCTTTCTCATTTTTGGGTTTAGAGTATTTTGAAAAATAAAAAAATTATTACAAAACAGGCAGAAAATATACAGTCTAATAAAATTCTTTTTCTTTAATGGGGCTCTTTAAAATGGTTTTTAACAATAAAACAATCCTGATTTGAAAAAGATATTTTTTTTTTTTTTTTTCATCTGGCATTACATTTTAATTATAATTTGCTCTTAAAACAAATATTTTTTGCAATTATAAGATTATTTTGCTTCAAAAATTTTTAAAATTTAGTCATTATATTATAATTTTATCTTTTTGCTTGGGTGGGAATACATGATTTAAGATTTTCTTCACAACTGTTTAAAACACCCAAAAGAAAGTGAATAAAAATCTTGATTCAAAAAAAATCACTTATATTTTTATGGGGTTTGAAAAAAAAATTTTTTTTTGGTTTTAGTAAATTTGTTAATTATGTTTTTTTCAATCATTTTATTTTTTTTTCTTTTGTATTTATAGTTTTAATTTCTTTTCCCTTTTTTTTATTTTATTTGATATATTCTTTTTTTTTTTTTTTTTTTTTAATTTTTATTGTACTATTGTACAATTATTTGTGTTTTACTGTTTTTTTTGGTTTTATGATTGTAGTTAAAATTTAAAATTTGTTTAAATTGATGTTATATTCTGTGGTGGCAAAAAGTTATAACTCCTCAAGTGAAAAATTAATGATTAATGGAAACATATAATATGTTAGAAATATAAAAAGTTATTTTATTAATGAAGAATTTTCTGTAAAAAAAAAACCTCTATTGTGCATTTGATAAACAAATTTTACTTTTTAGCTGTAATAGAGAGCTTGTTTCATTTCTGGGAAATTTATAGTAAATTATGTTCTTTTCATCATTTTATTAGGATGTTTCTCCGTTTTTAGGGACAATGGGATAAGGATCTACAATGTTGAGCCCCCAGAGAAAAGATGCATTTGGTATGGTTATAATTATATTTATTTTTTTTCCACTACAAAAAAGGGGTCACAACAACCCAATCAATTTTGCAGAGTAAAAAAGGCACCCCCAATTCAAAAACCCCCAAATGGCATGTTTTTTGTTATTTTTGCAAACATGTTTGGGAAATGTTTTCCACTATTAGCTGCTATCATATTTGTTGGCTTTTTATTTGAAAAAAAGGGGCGCGGTAAAACACATTAGTACCAGAAATTTTTTTAAAATATTGTTGTACTGATTTTAAATATTTGTCAAGTGGTGATTTTTTTCTGACTTATGAATGCTTGATAGAATAAATAATTGAAAATTTTTTTCCCCCATTTATCTTTTCATCCTGATGTAGATGTGAACATCTAATAAAGTTTGAACCTTATGATCAAATAAAAAGATAAAAACAGCGGGGAAAAAGGATTAATTATTAAATTTTTAAAAATACATTAATCAGTTATTTTTAATATGTTTATATAAAAATATGAATGATTTTTTTCTTTATTTTATGCAAAACTTTTAGAGAATTTTTCATTTAAAAATGTTTGACTGCCATCTTTTATAAAATCCCATACTGTTTTCAAATTTAGTTTTTTTACCACTATATATCATATTTATCTATTGAAAAATATTTTGTCATTAAAAAAAGTTTGACCTATACTTAAGTATTCTTTTTAAAAATGCTGGCAGAAAAGTTATTTTTTTTTTGAGAAATAAAAATATAAAGAAAGTTTTTTTAAGAAGAAGATTTACAACTAAATACTGAGGAATGTTGAAATAAATTTTTTGTTAAACCCATATAGTTGGAAAAATACCTTCAAAAATACAATAAATAATCTTCAAATCAGGTATCATGAATTTGACTATAGTCAACAACAAATAAAATTTAGTGATACTTCCCTAAAAACTAGTTGGGGGGAAATGGAACTTTTAGTATAATTTTAATCATTACTAAAATTTTTTAACTAAAATTTGTAATTAATTTTAAAATTGAGAAAAAAGTATTTTAAATCCTTGTATGAAATAATGACATCCAAAACCCTTGTTTTTTGGCTTTTATCAGTAAAACTATTTAATAAGAAACTGAAGGTTTCAGACAAGCATGCCCAAAAAGTGCTGGGGATCAGCAGAGTAAAAACTCCCCCTGTTGCCTTTATTTTTTATTACTAATATGTATACCTCTTTTTAAAAACATAAATTTTATGCTTAGTAAATAAAAGAATGTTAGGACTTTCTCACAAATAATAATCAAATGATCAGGAAAGAACTTGTTTAATGATCAATTAATTACTTAAAATCTGGTGGGGGGCCTTTTAACACAAAAAAAAAGTGGAAATTTGGGTGCGTTTTTTGGGTTAAAAAACGAAACTTTAAAAAAAAAGAGATGAACAAAAAAAAAATTTTCTTCTATTTGTATAGAACTTTTTATTTTAAAGAAATGCTTTATAACAAAAAGAGATGTAGTTCTAAGTATACTATTTTTCAAAAATTTGGAATAATACCTCGAATAAATGACTTCAAAACATAAGAGCAATGTATACTAATGTTTCAGATTTCTTAAAAAAAGGGGGCGGCGTTATAGGGAATATACCAAAAAAATTAAAAGGCAGCTTGAAAGTATGGGTTCCCCTTTTTCCCGGTTTTTTAGGAAATAAATTTTGGTCAAAAGTATGGTGTATTGTTTTTTTTTGTGGTAAAAGAGGGTGGGTCTTGGCCTTTCCAAAAAAACTTTCTCCATCCAGCCTTCTTCTATGTTCTTTAATTCTCAAAACTAAAGGGGATCTTTTTCTAGGCCATCCCATTCATTTAAAAATTTTGGGTTTTCCCCTTTTTTAAAAATTTCCAATTGGTTGGGCATTAAAGCTTTTTTGTGGTGCAGTGTTTTTTCCATTCTGACAAACTTTATCCCCAATTTAATTTGTTTTTTTTGATAAATTAAAAAGTCAAAATTTTTTTCGATTGATAGAGCTCTTTTTATCTTCTTAAATTTCCACCGAATTCTTTAAAAAAAAATTTTTCCCTTTCATTAAAGTTATATGATTTAAAACTGTCAGAGGGATGAACAAGTTTTCTGCATAAATTAATGCGCTTTAAGACTTTTATACAATAGCTTTGTTTTTTTTTATTTTAAAATTGATTTATATATTTTTTTATTCCATTAAGATATCTATTAGCCATAGTAATTCTCTTTTGGATTTCAATATAAAACATTTTTTGTTAATTTCCCAACTAAAAAATTTAAACTGTAACAACCAAAATTATACTCTTCAATTTTAAAGTGAAATTGTTTAAACATGTTTGTGCAATTTATGATTTGGTTTTATTCTCATCGATTTTTTGTCCCATCTTAGAGCCTCTTTTTCTAAAGATAAGATGCTTTGTTTATGGTGGTATTGGTTTTTTGGGGGAATTATATTTTTTTGGAAATAAAAAATAGCTCTAACTTTTGTATATAGTCTCTTATTTTTTTTTAGTTTTAAACATTTATATTTATATCACTGTTATAATTTTTTAACATTAGTTATGTTAAGTTTTTTTAAAAAAAATTTTTTATATTTAAGAGCTAAATAATTTTATTAAATTTTTAGTTTAAATTAAATGTTTTATTTTTAAAATATTTTGTACTTGTGTCATTTCTAATAGAAATGACCTTTTTAAAAATTTTATTTTTGAAATTTATAAAGCTGAAATGAAAGTATGGGGGTCCTGGGTGGGGAAAAGTGCAATTGGTTTAAAAAATCATGAATATTTTTAAATCAACTTAAAATTTTTGTTTAATTTATCTCAGAATCTGATTATCAAAAATGGTATTTTGAAATTTATTCCATCTGAAATAAAAAATTTCTTTCTCATGGCCATTGTTAGTTAATTTCGGGGTCTTGTATTTTTCTAATATTTCTAACTGTAGATAATATTGAAATTAGTCAAACAAATGAAAATTTTTTTATAAATGGAATATTTTTTTTTTTTTTAATATTTGATTGCTCCTTTTTTAGATTCAGCGACTGTAGGGGGTGTTGATTAAAAATTTAAATGTTATATGCAAAATATATGGTATTTTTGGGGTGGTCACAAAAAAAAGTATGCGAAAAAAACAGGTAAAAAAGGAACTAAACTATTAACAATATTTAATATTTAACCTAAAATTCAAAAAAATTAGGATTTGTAAATTTTCTCAATGTTTTTTAAAATTATAAAAAATTTTTTCATCAATACTGATAAATTATAAAAAAATCTAGTACTTAAAAATTTTTTTTCATAAACTTTCTTTTTATACTGTTCGTCATATTGAATTGAATATGACTTTTTTTGGGAAAACATCTAAATTTGTTTTTTGAATTTTATTTTCCTTTTTTAGAATGCTAACTAAATATGGGTTCCCAAGTTTCAAAAATTGCATTAAATTTTGTTATTCAAAAGGGTTAGGCTGATACCTATTAGCATTCTAAAATAGCTAAAGAAAAATGTCTGTCTTTTTTTTACTTTGGGGTTTTTTTTGTTTGGGTCTCTTAATGTTGCAATAGATTTCTTATATGTGAAAATAAGTTCAAAGCACTCCATTGGGTATTAAGGTTAAAATTCATTTGGATGTAATTTAAAATCATGTTTTAAATTTTAGGTTTAAAATTTTAGAAGCAAAGAATTTTTAAAAGTTATCTCGAAATTTAGATGTTTTTTTTAAATTTTCCCCGAACTTATTATATATTTTTTTTTAAAAAAATTTAATGTATATGTTTCGTTAAAGTGTATAGTTCAGTTATTTATAGAATAACTAGGTATTTCATGAAATAACTAACAAGTCATTTAAAGTATAAATAGATGTAAAAATTTTTGTTTATCAGTTATTCTATGAAATAACTAGGTATTTATAAATAACTAAAAAAAAAGACTGTTAAAGTGAAAAATAAACAATTTCAAAAGATATTTTATAAATTAATTTTTAATTAATAGCTAAAATCTCTCAAAAAACCTATCATCCCTTTTTGGATGAATAATTGATAAATAATAGGGAAAGCAGATGATGTAATTTATTATTGCTCATATTGCTAACATTAGTTAAAAAAAGGAAAAAAAAAGAATATGTTGCAAAACGATTATATTTAAATATTACCCAAAAAATACATGCTGGGAAGAAAAACTTTTGCTTCATAAAAACATTGTGTAAACTTTTAAAACAAAATGTAGAAAATTTTAAATTTTAAAATTTTTTATGAGATACCTTTATTTTTCGCATATATTTATTAGAGCAAGGATTCTGTGATGGACTTTGGATTGCACTGTTTATTATTTTTGAAACAAGCACACTTTTCTATTATACATTTTTTTTTTACACAAGCATTTTTTTTGAATTCTTGTCCAGTACTGCAACTTTGAGCTTTGCAACAGATTGAAGCGTTGTTCAATATTTGGAACTTCTTAAATGAAATTAATTCAAAGGGCGTATACTGAACTGATATCAGAGAGTACAACTGTTTTACTCGGCCATCTCTGTTCTAATCAGAAAAAACCCTTTCCCAAGCAGCTGAACCAGTTCAAAGAACTTTAGGTGTGCCATATTTCATACTTTTAACAATCAAGTAATCGTTATTCAATAGAATGCCTAGTTAAATCATAGAATTCAATAATTTTATATACTTTAACTCAGTGCCCCTCAACCTTTTTATCACTGCAAACCGGTCAACGTTTGATAATTTTACTGTGGCCCGCTGAGGGTGGGACATGTTGATTGTTTATATTTTAGATTGTTTTGATTTAACAATTTTAATTTAGTTACATTTAAATTGCCTTCAGAATATTATATAGTTACAAAAATGAATAAAAGTGATTTAGCTGGAATATAAAGTGATTTCCATGGAAGTTGTGGCAAATCGGGAAATGCACCACTTTAATGAAATGGCAATAGTTTAATGTTCTTTTAAGGGCCCAGCACCTTTGATTCTGATGGGGGTTGCGGATCACTGCTTAACGATGGTTGGTTAGGTGAAATACCTAGTTATTCTATGAAATAATGGATTTCACACTGTAACAGTAACAAAATTTTCAATTATAGTTAGATATTTATTTCAAGGTATGTCAAATTCCTTTGTATGTGAATTAAATATTCACTTAAAAAATTATTATTATAGTTCTTAAGACTTAACAAATTATTTGTTGCTTTCATTATAAATCCAAGATTCTTCGAACAGATAAAGTCCTTCAATCCTTCCCTTATTTTTGCTGTCAAAAATGAAAACTTTTTCTTCTATTTCAAGATGACATATAGTTTTCACTTCTTTCTGTTAAATGATACACTTTTTAAAAAAATACCTTTGCATTTGTTTTAAAACTATTTTTTTTACAAAACATATTTTTTTGCATGGTATTATTCTATTATATTATATAAAACTATTTTGTTTGAAATAGGTTTTTAATTTGTTTGTTAAAATACAGGGTATTTCATATGAGTAACAAAAAGAATGCGCCAGTGTGCTAAAAATGGTTTATTCAGCGGGAAAAAAATTTATTCTGCAACTACAATTATACAAGTTTCATTTGGGGAGGGAAAAATTATGAATGGCCAACTTTGCCGCTAAGGCTAATCAAACAAAATTGGTCCATGCAGGAGGAAAAGCGCCTGCGTTTTGAATATGCCAACACCTCCTCGGTAACTGTTGTTTAAAGAAAATTTTTACCAAATTTAAAAGTAGAACACGCTCGGCATAACAAGCAGGTGGGTGGGAAACAGTTCAGGATACCGGTTTCCTATGCAGAACAAAACCTGGGCGAAAAGAAACAAAAACCAGTGGTTGGAAAGAATTAGTGATTCGTTTTTGCGGTCTCTCAAAATCAACCGCGTGCAGTGGGCGGCTGTTTAACACGTTTTGCGTGTTTCGGCTCTAATTCAAGCCTACAGATATCAGATGGTCGGTTTAAAACCTACTGACAAACGTTGTAAAATTTTGTGAAATTGCAAGAAAGCGCGTGAATGGTTTAGAACACACTGGTGTTTACCGATGAAACCCCGTTCCACTTATGTGAAACTAATAACATAATTTGTGATTTTTTGGGGCCGGGAAAATGTCCATGTAACATTAGAACATCCCGTGTGATTCTCCCAAGGTGAACGTTTCTGCCTTTATCAAACAGTTGTGTTTTGGTCCATTTTTGCTGAAAATTGGATTAATGGGGACATTGCAAGACATGCTCTCTGTGGTTGCTCCCCAGCTGGAGGGAAGCTGTTTTCCCGATTTCTTTTGCAGCAAGATGGTGCTCCCCACTTGGAATAAAAGCGCATTTAGTTCCTGAAGAAGCGTCTACCCCATCCTGGATTGGCGTGCTGGAGCCACAGGATTTGATGTTTTTCATTGGCGCCCGAGATCACCAGATCCAGCGCCCTGTGATTTTTTCTCTGGTGTTTTAGTTGAAAACAAGGACTTCCTCGGGACATAGAGGAACTGAAGAAAGGATAACGGTTTAAATCCATCCAGGGGATATCTACCCGGTTGGCGGAGCGATTACTGAAAAGACATTTGTTTTTCAGGGGAAGGGAAATATTGAACCCTGTAGAAACTTGAATAAATGTAGTTTGGGGTAAATTTTTTTTCAAATATATTAATTACAACTTCACAAAATTTTTCTTTTTGTACCATTAAATATAAAAAACCCTACTAATTATACCCTGAGATGTTAATAATTTTGTATTAAGATTACTTTCCAGTTCTTACATATTTTTATTTTTTTGGGTTCTGCTATGGGACAATTTTCAAGAAAATTTTAGCTGTTCCCTTCCTTCACCTATTCTAAATTTTGGGGCTGGGCATTATTTAAAATTTAATTTTATAGATACTTAACTAAGTTATTTCTTCAATGAAATGTGTTTTTTTTCAAAAAATGTGGTTTATTTGCTGCAGAAAAGACTGTAATACATGTATTTACCCAAAAATCCTAAAAGGCTGTATTCATTTGATACGGGAACAATCCTAGGGGTGGTTTTTAAACCTAGAATTTTAATTTGCTTTTTTGATTGTATTTATAAAAAAAATAAAAAAATTTTGGGTTTTTTAAACTTTTAATAAAATAATTTTTAAAAAATAAGCTATTTTTAATCAGGTTTGCTTAAAAAAATGCTTTTTCAAAAAAGTTTTTTTTTTTTTCATTTTTTTTTTTTATTTTTAAAAATATTAGTTAATTACTACTATAAATTTAAATTTAAAATATTTAAAAAAAAATTAAAATAATGATTTTTAAAAAATTTTTACAATATATTTCCATTAGTGCATTCCCCCTTTGGGCAAAAAGTTAAACATTTATTTTTTCTCTTTTTATAAATATTTTCTGGTATTTATATGCATTAACTCATCTGAAGGTCCTTATTTAAAAAGATCTTTTTTAAAGAAGCATCTGTTATTCATTTTTCTGTATAATTAGTTTCATTTGCCCAAAAAGGTTATACAAATAATTGTGTGTATTTTATGGGGCTTATGATTATCATTCAAAGCAAAATATATAAGTAAGACTAAATAATTTTTTTTTTCCCGCCATTTTGTTTGGAAAAAAAAGGGAAAGGGTGGGCCTTTTGCAGGGATGTCAGTTATCATAAGGGTAAAATGAAGATGCTTTTGGGGATCTTGGGGAAAAATTGGCAAAAAATGCACAATTCAACATTTCCTCCATTATTACATTTTATTGAAATATATATTAAATGTTTTCCCATTTTTTCAAGTAGGTGTTAAATTGTTTTAAATAATCACAAAAAATTAAACAAAATTTTTAAATATGCCAAAGGACTTTTTTTTTCAAAATTTACCCAAAAATTTTAATATAAAATAGTTTGAGGGAAAACCCCTTTAATTTTAAACATGTTGATTAGGGGGAAAAAAATTGCCAAGCATAAAACTGGTGTTTTTTTAATCAAATTCTGCAAAGTATAATGTCAATACCCCTCAACAAAAGTTTTATTCCTAGTTGCCCTATCTGAAACAAAACATTATTTTCTATTTATTTTTTATTTTGTATACTACCTGTGTTGGGGCTTACTTCTGTACACTTTTTTTTAAATTAGCAAATAGAAATTGTATATGGCTAATTTCAAACTACAGGTTCAGATATTTTTGGGGAAAAATTTTTCATATTATTCAGAAATTTGATTCTTTTAAAGATTTTTTCTTTTTTTTTTTTAGTAAAAATTTCCCTAAAAAACATGCCCAAAATTAAATGATTAAAAAGGGGTTGCGATCAACAGAAATATTTAAAAATTTCTACCTAAAATACATTTTTTTAGAATTAGCAAATCTTATCCCCCCCCTTACTTTTTTAACTTTAAAAAGTTCCAAAAAAACTTGGGCTTTACATGGGAAAAATATGGTTTAAAAAAAATTGATAATTTAAAAAATTTGATCAGGTTTGCCATTACAGTATTTATCTTATTGCAATCATATTTCTATGACAAATATGTTTCCAGTAATAAGATTATTAAGATGTGTTTGCCGAAAAGTATAGTTGCTCAAAGATCCATTCTGGTATAATTACATTAAAATACAGCTGATATATTTTCTGAGCTGCAAGAAAAGCTTGTCGAACTTCAAATGAAAATTCTGTGATTCATTGTTAAAGAGATTTAATTACGCACAATATGTTGTGCAAAATATTACTGATTTTCTTGAGTATTCTTTATCATAGTTTCAGCTTATGTTTATTATAATGAGAATCTGTTATAATTTAATACATTACTTGTCAATCACTTCTCCTCATAAAATAGTTGGACTTTGCAAAAAGATTTGCTTACTTTTTATGCTTTAATTGAAATATTTGTAATTTTAAAACATTTAAATTATAAAATATCATTTGATTTTTTTTAAATGTATAATTTTAGGTCTTTTCCAAGTCAGCCCTTTTCCTAGCTCTGAACGCCAAGTATTGGTATTTCCTGGCCATTATGCTGGCAGTATCCAAATAGTGGCAAGTATTTTTTTTACTAAGTGTAAATACATTTATTTTCCAAATAATAGTGTATTTTCTATACTAAAATCTATTTTCAGGACTTGTCAAAAATGAATTCAGGTACTTTCAGGTGCACCAATAACAATAAGTGCTCATGATTCAGATGTTGCATACATAGCACTAAATCAGCAAGGAACACTAGTAGCTACAGCATCTGTTAAGGTTAATTATAATCATTTAATTTTTCAACTTATGCCATTGTTATTTCCTGCAGTTCTACTCTTTTCAGTAATTTATTTTATTATTTTAGGTACTCTTATAAGAGTTTTTGACACTTTCACAAAAAAATAAGATAATTCCAGTTACGCGTGGATCAGATCCAGCATCACTCTATTGGTTGATGTTGATATATTTCATTTGGGGTTTTAAATGGCTAAATTTTAAATTATTTTTATAGTTTCATACACCAAATTTAATTTCAGAAATGAGAAATATGAAATTATTTGGATAATTTTTTTTATTTATATGTGTAAAATTATGAATGAGCCTTCAAACATTAATGAATGCAGCCAATTTTTAAAAATGCTTGTTTGTTTTTGCACTATGTAGGGAAGATCCAGTGGATAAAATCGGTTTATTTGAAATAATCCCAAACTTAGAATAATGTAAACAAATTTTGTCTTCTCTAAAAGAATATTTGTGTATTATATATTTCTGATTGTGCCTTTTTAACTGCTTAATTGTTTTAAATTTATTTGGCATGAAATATGCAAATTATTTATTATTAATTTTTCATTATAGCATCAACTTCAGTTGTGATTCAGATTATCTATGCGCTTCCAGTGATAAAGGCACCATTCACATTTTTGCCTTGAAGCGTACATACCTTAATAAACGCTTAACGTAAGTTCAGTGAAATCAATTTTTGACTTGATAATTATTTAATATTTGCTTCAATAACATTTGTACAAGCAAAAAAATGTTATGCAAGCACATTCTTTTGTGTAAATAGAGATATTTTCAAAATAAAATTCAGTATGAGCTGTTTTTATTATATGCTGTATATTTCCATTTACAAGCTGAAATTATTTTTGATTTTCTTTTCAAAGTTAAAATATTGGGGTTGTCTTGTATTAATTCACATATTTTGGGAGGATCATAGCATTGTTTATTTATTTATTTACTTTTTCTGTTAGCCATTAACTGTAAAAGTTCAAATATTTTTTGTTGTATCACATTAAGTATATATATTAAAATGAGAGAGATAAAGTATACAAAATTCTATATAATATGAATATTTTTCATTCCTTTTCCTTTTGTTTTAATTTAATTATTTTTACATCCTCACAGATTTTCTTCTGCTGCTAGGTGGATGGGCTCTACATATGTTGAATCCCAGTGGGCCTTTGCAAACTTTACAGTTGCGCAGGAATGTAAATGTATATGTGCCTTTGGGCCTAATTCATCTGTATATGGTAAGAAATAGCATGCCATCGTGTTTGATCTAATTTGATTTATCAGATTTGTGTACTGTTATTTTAAATTACTGGTTGTAACAAAAGTTTCCCGACACTGCTAATATTGTCTGTGCAAACAATTCCTGTTGGCATGTGTGCTCAAATTTTTTGACGATTTTTGGCATTTGAAACAGACTTGCTTTTAAAATACTGTGTTGTGAAATCTGTAAAAAATATTGTTATTAAATACGAGACGTCTGAAAAACTACCATGTTACTATGTTAGAACCATCTTTTACATCCCTTTGTTGCAAAAAGTCAGCTACCAAATCATGCATACAGCTTTAGGTACTATTGTTGCATCATATGACACTGTGAAGGTTTTGTACTGAAAACTCTAAAAGATATACTATGACAATCGAGAGGCTCTGGCTGGCTTATTAGCTTTTGTGAAAAACTTTTTACTACAATCCTATATTAATGCTTTTTGGGGGAGGAATGCTGTAAATAACATGAAACAATAAGTATTTTACAAGAAAGATTTAGACATTAGCAAATTATTTTGTGGTGTTTGATTTTATTTTTACTACATCATGAATGTGCTCTATTTTATCAAAATTTTATGTATAATTCTATTATATTATGAACAAAAAAATTTTAATTTTGCTTCATTTACGCATGCAGAGCAAAACATTTATGATTGATGTATATTTTTTTTATAATTTTACTATTTGAATGATAATATAGATTAATAAAATTAATTTGAGGATATAAGAGGAGTTGTATTTGTTTTAGATTAGGGGAATGTTGTTCAAATATTTTATTATATGATTTTTTTTTTAATGTTGTTTTTATATTGTATTTTTTTTTTTCAAAAAATGTATTAATTATGATATGACTTTTTTCATTATTTTAAACTCTTAATAATAAGTTTCTTAATTTGGTATATAGGATTTTTTTATTTTGTGACTACTTTTATGGATGTAAAATGTGAATTTTGTCAAATTCTTCTGCATTTATGTATTGTACTTCTAATTATAAAATATAGATTTTTCCCAACATTAACACTAGATTTAGGGATGTTGGTTATATACCTATTTTTACTGAAGTGAGCCAATTTGACATACAAGAAAATTGAAGTTTTTTGCAAAGAAAGTAGTTACAAATCAATTTAAATGAAAGATTTGTTAAAAAATTAATTAAAAACAATTTTTTTTTACATATAAACTCTGTTTTTTGAAATACATTTCCCACAAACAGTTCTACTACATTTAGCACAAAGGTTTTTAAATCTATTTCTATTGCATGGTTCTTGAACTTGACAATTCTTCCGTGGTCAGTAGTATGAATTTTTGTCATTGGAATGAAAGTGTTCTCAGCTTCTCCTATATTTACTTCTTAGCTCTTCAGCCAATTGGAAAAAAAATCTTTCTTGAAATATTTACTTGAGTGGTCTCTTTATACAGAATCCAAGCATTGATAGCTGCTAAATGTAAAATGTCACAGAAAACTTGTAAAGGCCATCTATGTGAGCTTACCTTAATGCTATATTTTCCGGGCA
>BMAV01021263.1:335980-346732 GCA_019973955.1 Trichonephila inaurata madagascariensis | reverse complement strand
ATGTTTCAACTTTAATAATTTTTCAATCAAGCAATTCGCGTTCAATATGAGTCATGTTTCAAATAGTAAACATTTGCAAGCTTAGTTTATGAACACTCTGTATCATAAAATATAGTACAGGATTATCAGGAATGAATGACCCGATTACAAAATTTAATAATTCCCAGTTGAGTAAACAGAAAATGATAATTAATATGTCATTGTAAAGATACAACGTGAAATTTTGTGTTAGTAACATTTTTTTTGTCCAATAGGTGGCAACAATGTTGTAATCAAGATGTTTTTGAAATTGTGAACAGAAGTGGAAATGGCGTCGCAGCGGGAGAAGGAGTTTAGTGTGCTCTCGTTTGCAAAAAGTATGTCAGTAATCTCGGTTCAGCGCGAATTTCGGAGAAAGTACCATAGAAATGCATCAACATCTAAGAGTGTAAGAAAATGGCATAAACATTTACAGGAAACTGAATGCCTGTGTTAAGGCAAAAGTCCAGGGTGACCAGATTGTTCACCAGAGAATGTTGAAAGAATGCGAGAGACTTTTATAGACAGTCCAAAGAAATCGACGGCTCATAATAGTCGTGAACTTGTGTTACCTTAGTCTACCGTAGGGACTGATTGAGGGAAAAATTGAATTTTAAATCGTGCAAATTGAAAACCGTGCAAGCATTGAACCATAGTGACGAGTTGCAACGTCTAAATTACTGTCTTTTTATGGATGAAGCTATGCAAAACGATCATTCAATTCCTACACTATTAGCTCACACTCTCTATATATTTATTTATTTATCTTGGTGGAATTTTCAATAGTTAATAAAATACATTTTAAAGCGCTCCATTGAGCTGAAATTTTATATACATGATTATTTTGGATGACAGTACAATAATTTAATTATAATTAAAAAAAATTAATTGATTAAAACTATTTTTAAGGAATTACAAATACAGCCACGTTGGCGACTTAGCGACCCTTTTGGCGACTTGTGTCAAAACTTGAAAAGGTTTTTTTCTCACGTTTTAAAACATTCAGTTGAACTGAAATTTTATAGACACGATTGTTTTGGATGACAATACGATAATTTAATGATAATGAATAAAAATTAATGACCACTTAATGTTGTGATTCTGTTATATGTATATACATAGTTATATTAATTGTAACGATTTAATAAAAAGTAGCTAAATTAAATTTTTCTTTGTTGATCTAAGTAGGAATTGACTTAAAAAAGAAATTTGTATTATTTGTTTTTTCAATCAACTCGTATTTACTTCAAGTCAAGAAACGTTACATACGAAAAAATTTATATTATATCTTTGCAATGACATCCTAATTATCTCTTTTTCTGTTTATTCATCTAAAATTATTCAATTTTGTAATCGGGCCATTCATTCCTGATAACCCTGCACTTTGAAAACAGTTGTAACGATCGAACATGTAGGCAAAAATGGAAAATATTTTAGCGAAGATTTGATGGTCCTTTAATATAAATTACTTGTATTAAATTCTATAAACTATACCCCCTCACAAATATTAATGAAAATTTATAAAACTCTGTACCATAAATCCATGCAACTCCAATAACTTCCAAGACAGCATAAAAGAATACAGCAATGCCCACTCCGTAGTTATTAAGTAGTACCAATATCTGTTGGCCATACTGGAAAAAAAAAAGTCCTGCTATTAGTGAAATTCCAAACATTCCTTTTAATAAATAGAAAATCAATGAATGAGTTTAAATTTTCTCTTTCTGTGAATTAAAATAATTGCAAGTAAAAGGGTTTAAAGAACGATAAAGTAAATCAATAATTTTAGCTATTTTTCAACAACATTGGAAGCTGCAGTAATTAGTGAAAAGTCATGCTATCGAATAAGTAATTAACTCTAATAATAATAGATTAAATTGAATAATTTCATCTGCGTAGGTTTAATCCCAATTTGTTAGTTTTTATCCAACAATATTGGAAGGTTTTTAAAGTTAAATGAAGTTACTGAAGAATTGAAACATTATGGTTTCTTGTGAAATTACTTTTTAATCATGTTATACGAAAGTTTTATGTTATGATAATTCACAAAATAATCCAGAATCTACCTAAGTAGTTCGTGTGAAATAGAATAAGGCTCTATCTTTCTCGTTAAATCCACCATATTTTAAGTCATTGAGTTGTGTAAAAATTATGTAAAAATATATAAATTGAAATTAGAGTACTGATTATTCCCTATACACTTGTAACTGATCTATTCACGTACCTTCCGCTAATCCTCTTGGTTGGATTATCATTCGCGTTTATTCACAACCAACCCTTCTGAAGAAGAAATCGTGATATTCAAAATCACCGTCAGATAAGATTGCTACTGATCAGGTATCTCTACAAATTACTGAATATTTTACATATTAAATAGACGAAGATTTAAAGTGATGAATGGTCACTAAACTTAAGGTATCCGACTACGTTCGGAACCGTGATTTTGCAAAAGCGTATAAATGGATAATATTTATAATATTTAGAGTCACTTAGATTAGAAAATGTATATAAAATGGTTTTAAGAATGGTATTACAACAAAAAATTATTTAAGTACAATATTTTGACAAAAAATGAACATAGAATGACCCATTTTCCAAATATTCTCCTTTTGTGAAAAATGCTTCTATTATAATAATATTTTGCCTGCATATAGCTCAGACCGCTGTAGAGAGGCTCCACTAGAATTTTTGAAATATATAACATAGAAGTGTGTTTATCCATGTTTTACAACAACAGAGGGGAGAAATTTTAAGAAAAAAAATGCCGATAATTATTTCAAATGGTAGTAACTCTGAAAATAATGTGAATTTTTTAAAAATCTTAGTTGAGCCTCAAGTACAGAGGTCTGAGCTATATACAAGCAAAATATTATTATATAATAGAAGCATTTTTCACAAAAGGAGAACATTTTGAAAAAAGGTTATTCTAAGTTAATTTTTTGCCGAAATATTATATTTAAATAATTTTTTTTCCCAAAATGTCCTTCAAACAATTTTATACATGCATTCTAATCCAAGTGACACTAAATATCATGAAAATGATCCATTTATGAGCCTTTTTAAAATCACGGTTCCGAACGTAGTCGGATACCTTAAACTAACGTTATACTAATTGGGATAATTGAATTGATCCTAAATTAAAGTGGTCGATATTCATAGTTTTCGTTTAATTCGTGCATCTCCTTATTGTTCCGCTTGTATTGTTGATATTGAGACATTCTCTTCTTGAATTTAAGTGAGAATCAGTGTTGTTAATTTGTTTGGTTAATAAATAAGTTGATTTTGAATATGTCTGGTATTCCTTCCCTTCCTCCCACACATCTAGGCAGGCAAGAGAGAAGGGGGGGGGGGGTAATCCCTCACAAGCTGTGTGGCAACGCACTTTGTCTCGCGTGAAACCACGAGAAATGTTTTTCCATTCGTCAGTTGTCAATAAAGCTACTATTTGTGTTCTACGTTTTCTCTTGCTCATTATTTACGCGTGGTGTTTCTTCTTCAAACTTTATACTTGAACTAATTGAATTTTCTATGAAATAAATAAACAAACAGGACAGTCAAAAGCACTCTCGATCCGATGAAAATTAAGGTAAGCTTGTCTATTTTATTATTTGAAGTTAAGCTTAAGACATAATTATTAAGAAGTATTACTTCAGCTGTTGAAGTTCTCAGTTACTGTGATCGAGCGATTGCTTGCGGATAACCTTTATCATTACATGTTCGTATTTTAAGACACTAATAGTTGTGACTGAGCGCTGTAAAAGGTGTGAGGACCTTCAGGGATTTATTTTGTAAATTTTGCTATTACTATATCCTGTACTTTACGGATTGTGTATCTACAATAAATTTCATCTCTCTATAGGAATTGTTTTGTTCTTTGTTAATGATATCATAAAATCCTCAGACACAGATCTACGTAACATGATCAATGAAAACGAGGACTTTTTTCCTAGTTAATATAAGAAATTATTCTCATGCTGTAATCAATTTGAAGGAATGCAAATATTCTGTCATTATAATCATCAATGCGAATGCTTTTTTTTAATACTTCACTAAACTTATTGATTACTGAAGAGATTTGCTCTCGCCTGTTTAGATTGCAGGAGTTAGATAAAGTCTGCTTCTTCCAATGGTTACCTGCACATGTTGACATTACAGGCAATGAAAATGCGGATAAACTGACGAAAGGAGCTAGAAGTTTTCGTAATGATAACTGTGTCAACGTTACTTTATTAGACGCAAATGCTGTCCCAAATTTTAAATTGAGAGAGAAATCAATTCCAGTGAAGCATCAAATATCTGTAATATAAGTAAAGACCGCCTTATAACAAAGACCATTGCTAGGTTAAGAATAGGTCATCAGAGAGGAATGAAGTTTGATAAGGAAGGTAGAAGATCTTATAGGAATTGTAATAACTGTTTAGATACAAAGCTAACACCTGCTCATATTTTTGACTGTCCAGCTACTCTTGCTACTCTACAAGAAATAGGGTCCCTTTTTTTGTCAACAAACCTCTATGTGGACAATATTGAACAGATTGCCAGAACAGTCATCTGGACTCATGGTACTGTCTTATTTGGTCCCGTCATGGATACAACATCCTCCTCATCTAAACCTATTAAAGTCTTAATAGCATAACAACCCATTTTCTTCAAACATTTCATTAAGATTTAGTAGAATATTAAATCGGTACTACTTACATTAGTTGTCAATGGTAGTCCAAGAGCAAAAAATAACAAGCAGGCAGTTAATGATAAGAGCCATATCCTTTGCCTAAGCCTCGGAAATCTGTCTTTTAAGACGGTCAATAATGTCTCCATTTGTGACATCTAAAAATAAAAAGAATAGTTATAAAAATTATTGGTAATATGTCTGCCTTCTTTAAGCATTTAAATTTTACGCTTTTCAAAATAAGTGTAAAAATGCACTATAGCTCTTCAAATCTCTTTTGGAAATCTGTTGCTAGTAGCAATAATAGGCGAAATCAAATATGCTAAAGAAATGCTGTTATTGATTTGTTCTATATTGGAAATGTCGGTGTGTGAAGAAATTATGTTTTTTGAGTCAGAGATTTTGTTTCACTTTACACTATTGAAACGTAGAAAATTCTTTGGCGTAAAATTGAGAGTAATTAAGAAATCTAATAAAATAATTTTAACGGAACAATTTAAGACATTTCTTCTCTTGACAGGATTTTGAGGCTACAGTAACTGATTGAGCATGGTCACACTGTTTACGTCGGTTCGAGTCTTGATTGCATTACAGACAGATCATGTATTAGAGCTGATGCTAGTTAAGGCTCGTCTTTACGTCGGCATGATGTAAAAATTTGGAGAGGAAGAGTGTCAGCTCTTTACGTGATGGGGAAGCTTTGGGAATTTCCGAGAGAAAGATCCTAAGCTGCGTTCTTGGAGGGATCCAAGTGAATGGATCACATGGAGAAGAAGATATAACTTAGAACTCTATAAAATTTACAAACAAACTAATATTGTAAAACTTATCAAGTTACAGAGACTTACATGGGCTGGTCATCTGATTAGAATGAATGAATATTGTTGCTGCAAGAAAATCTTTCTGGCAAAGCCTATGGGAAATAGACTTCGGAGCAGACCCCCGTTAAGATGGATTGACTGTGTCGAAAAAGACCTAAACATTTTAAAGATCAAAAACCGGAAAACAGTTGCCAAAAGTAAGGATGCCTGGAGAAGGCCAGAGCCCACCCAGGGCTGTCGAGCCATTGAAGAAGAAGGGTGTTAGCTCAAATGTCCTCCTCATCACGACCGTCGTTCAAAATTACGAAGCTGGTCTCCAACATTTTCACTCAATAAAGGCTAAGTGCGGGGGTGGTTGTTTGACGGCAGGGGGAGTGTGACCATTTGAAGCTCTAAGCCATTTTGGGTATGATCGGCTCCCATGGGCAAACCACAAAAAGTCCTTGTGTTGTTTCTTAGAATGACGTTAAGAAACATAATTAATTATTAACAGGATTTTACAATTCCTATTTCTCCAATTCCTTGTTGATTTATAAAGTGATTTCTTTTTCAGCTTAATGTTGCTTAAGTTCATTCAAAGATAATTATAAGTACATTGAAGAGTAATATATTTCTCTTTATAACTTTAATATTTTTTTATAAAACTGTTTAGTGTAATATACTTTATAAACAAAAAATCATGTAAAAGGAAGCGCTCAGAAAGTAATGCGGAACACCTTTAAACATATAATGATCAATGAAGAGTAAGAAGTCTAGTTTGACTGGTTTTAGACAAAAAGAAAGATTTATTTGAACTACTTACCGAGCTTCCAACTCCAAGAACAAAAAGCATAAAAAAGAACAAAACTGCCCAAAGCTGGGGAACATATGAAATGGCAGCTAATGCTTCAGGATAAACGATGAAGGCTAATCCTAAACCTACAAGTAAAAACAAACATAATTTAACTCAAATAATTTGAAAAAATTTTGTTAATCCTATTTACTTGCATCGTAAATCAAAAATCCAATCACATTTGAGTAAGTTGCCTTTACACTCTACGTTAAAATTGATGCCAGTTTAAGAAACGAATGTTTAACTATCGCACTGTTGCTGTTGTTACTAATGCCACCTGATAGGCATGTGCCAGATCGAGGCCCATGAAATTCATCATGGCAAAGGGCTAGATTGTACGCTTGTCGTCTGCCATAGCCTTGAGAACCAAATTCACTGTTGTAAAGTATTAAACTGATTATTTTAAATAATAAAATGCACGGATCACAAGATAAAAGTTTCAATTTGATAAATACTTTTTCACTGTAAAAACATTCTTATCTGAAGTTATAGGATTCTAAATTAAATTAATAATTTACACAAGCTAGAAATGATGGAGGAATCAATTATCATTAAGGCAATCGTTCTATCATAATTCTTTGACTGAAAAGAAATTTCAAGAACAACTACTTTTCCAATTAAATAGTTAATTTTTTATAGATAAATGAAGCTTCTCATGTATTTTGAGCACGCGCTATTGTGGCAATCATTTTAGGGTTCTATTATAAGATATCTCTTCTAGAAATTTCGAAGGATTTTTAAATTATAATTTTAATCATTGGAATTTTAAAAATTTTACTATATTGTTAACAAAAGAAAAAATAAATGTTTATAAATTTAAATACCTTCGTGGTCTACAACCTCATGTATATTCTTTGAATATTTGTAAGACAGCGATCCCAAAACGGCAAAGCTCACACATCCTGCTAATAAATTTACAACAGTATCCAGGACACTGATAATTATGGCATCCCTATTGCAAGAGAATACTATGTATTATAAAGTCAAATTCTACATGATTAAATAGAGATATTCAAATTAACACCGTGTATAATACAGAGTTTCAAGGCTTAAAGTATCCAAAAATAATGGCTTATTATTACGGAACTACCCATCAGAATAGGATAAATTGTTAATCAATATATTGAAAAACACTCCGAAATTTTTTGGGTCTTGTCCTATCGGCCGCACATGCTTGCATTATTCAGCAATCTCAGACGATAAACTTTTTACACTATTTTCATTAGTAAAGATGTGGATGCCTTGAGTAAAAAATGCAGTACGTACTTTGATTAACTGAATTTAAATTCGTCACGCGTGTACAGCGGCGTGTTCGAACAGAATGGAATGTCGTTACTGGCTTGCCTAATAGACTTATCAGGACTCCTACAAATGAATCACGCGTACGATCAACAGTGTCTTCTATCACGAAAACTTAAGGATACTTTCCAGTTTGAGATACCAAAGTTTCCGTCTCTTTTAAAGTTCTTTCCCATTGGTGGATAGATTTTGATGTCGGAGGATCGACATTCCATTCTGTTCCGAAACGTCGTTGTACACGAGTAACTATTTAAACTCCGTTAACCAAAGTACGCATTGCAAATGTGGGTGTGGCGTCCACATCTTCACTAATGAAGTCAATGTAGAAAATTTAACGTCTGCGACTGTCAATGCACGCACGCGCGGCCGATCAGACTAGACCCAAAAAATTTCGGAGGGGTTTCCAATCCAACGATGAAAAGTTTATTACATTCTGATGGGTAGTTCTGTAATAATAAGACATGACTTTTGAATACTTTAAGCCCAGACACCCTGTATATTGACTTCGAATAAATTTTTTTTAATAAAAATTTTCTGAGATACATTTTTTATGAAACTCTTTCAAAATGACATATAAAATTTAAAATACAATAGGTATATTTTGAAATTATTACAAATTCAATTAAAAGAAGCATAATTTGGGGACTTGTTTTCTTGAGATTTTCTACAACTTATCAGCTTGCTATTTCAAGAACTTATATCAGAATTAATTTTCTATCTTACACAAGGGCATACCTATAAATGTTGTTATGAAATTTGTTGTAGCTAGCAACCATGATAATACTTCCATAAGCAATATTCAATGAAAAGAAGGATTGTTCAGTAGCTTTATACCAAACCTGAAATAAAATAATCAATATTCCGTATTTATAACTAATTTTATTCCTAAGATTTTAGTTTTCTTATAATTATACGTCAAGAGCATTTGTTTTCCATATTAAATATTTTGGTATGTTGTTGAAAACTCACTGTTATGTCTTTTAATCTTTCCAAATTGGGGTGGAAGAAATACTTTATACCTTGCCAAGCACCTTCTTCTAAACAGGCAATGATAAGCAAAATAAAGAGTCCAAAAAATGGGAAAATTGATGTAAAATATGACATCTGCAATATAAAAGCATAATAATGAAAAAAATTCAATAAAAATATAAAAAAATGCAAAAAAAATATTGCTACAGCTGCATTTTTTGAAAATCTCTTCTTGTGCTGCTTTAAAATTTTATTTTTAAAAAATAAATTTTTTTTTATCAAAAAATGTCCTTAAAACTATTTTATACATGTATTCTAATCTAAGTGACACCAAATATTATGAAAATTATCCATTTATGCGCTTTTGCAAAATCACGGTTTCGATACCTTAAGGTATATGACTACGTTCGGAACAATGATTTTAAAAAAGCGCATAAATGGATAATTTTCATGATATTTAATGTCATTTGGATTAGAATACATGTATAAAATTGTTTTAAGAACATTTTGACAAAAAAAGATATTTAAATACAATATTTTGGCAAAAAATTGACTTAGAATAATCTTTTTTCAAAATGTTCTCCTTTTATAAAAAATATTTCTAAAATAATAATATTTTGTGTGCTTACATAAAGTAAATACTTCTCCAGAGAGTCTGAACTAGGACTTGAAAAATTCACATTATTTTCAGAGTTACCACCAATTGAAAAAATTATCGGCACTTTTTTCTTAAAATTGTTCCCCTCTGTTGTCGAAAAATATGGATAAACCCACTTCTAAGTTATATATTTCAAAAATTCTACTTGAGCCTCTGTAGAGAGGTCTGAGCTATATACAGGCAAAATATTATTATAATAGAAGCATTTTTCACAAAATGAGAACCTTTTGAAAAAAGGTTATTCTAAGTTAATTTTTAGCCGAAATATATTGTATTTAAATAATTTTTTTTTGTCAAAATGTGTTCTTAAAACGATTTTATACGTGTATTCTAATCTAAGTGTCACTAAATATCATGAAAATTATCCATTTATGCACATTTTTAAAAACACGGTTCCGAACATAGTCGGATACCTTAACATAAAAATAACTGGGATCTTACGAAATAAAACAGTTATTGAGGTTTAGGAAAATAACTTATTTAATTATGAATACTTTAATTACTTTTTATTATTAATACTTTTCATTTTCATCTGAAAATCCTCGCATAAAATGCGAATGAAAATAAATTCGAATCACACACGAGCAAACTCACACAGATATATATATGCACGCAATTATAGTGAAATTCCAAGAATTATCTAGGTATACAAGTTGTTTATCATAGAAGATTCAGCGAACAGAAAGAAGGATCACATATTCCGTAAACAATCTCCAACAATGCGAGGAAAAAATATCACTAAATATCCATGACATCTTATCGGAGTATTTCCAGTGATTGTTATCCAGACAGCATAGAAATATTTTGTGGGAAAAAAGGATAATGATGACAGTAAAAACAACAAACTAAAATTGTATTACCGTTCTCACGATATATAAGTATGAGAGCAAATTGTTTGCTAATAACGTTCTTCGGTAAGTTATAAGCAATCAAGTTCTTATTAGTTCTTTCATATTCTTTTTTTTTTGTATTGTTTAAAAAATAGTACGGGAGAAGCCGCAAAGCTGTAGCAGAATTTGCGTTACGCAGGATGCACCACGAGGAGGCCGGACTCACAGGACTCTGGTCAGCCTATGACTGATGAATGTTTTGTGGTGTGCCCTACACTAATTAGTTTTAACTCAATCGTCGAAAAATACTGGGGAGCACGTGCACTAATGGCATAGGTGCAATTGTAGTGTGTGGCATTTGAAAAATAAAACAAATATAGTAGAAATTTTTGAAAACTGAAAAAAATATATTAAGGTATCCGACTACTTGCGACAACTTTTTTTAAAAAAAAAAAATGAAGATATGGAGATTTTTTTGTGGTTTTCAGATTTATTTAGTGCACTTTAAGAAAATAAGACTAAAATTAAGAAGAAAAAAAAAATAAAGGATTACTACTAAAATGGGAAAAAAAGGTAAAAATTGGCAAAAAATTACATAAACGGGGCCCGCTCTGTACAAATAGTAAATGAACAAATTCTCAATTTTTCAATTTTGA
>BMAV01021263.1:307452-330980 GCA_019973955.1 Trichonephila inaurata madagascariensis | reverse complement strand
CAGTTAATTTCAATAGGACTAGACTTTGACAGTTTGTTTGAAAAAAATCAAGTACATATCCCATACTAAACATAATGCATGAGTGGGTTTCTTGGATTACAGATTAATATTATTAATGAGTTAATTATATTAAAAGTAGATTAAAATTTTTAATAAGAGATGCAATACTTTTTTTAATTGCCTGCACAAAAAGTACCTATAAGATGCTGATTTACTTTAAATATTATTTTAAGTTATTCTTCTTAGTCTGTATGTGGAATAAGGTTCTACGAAAATATTTCTATTTCTAGGGGTTCCACGAAAACATCTTCTAGTTCCAGGGGTTCCACGAAAACATCTTCTAGTTCTAGGGGTTCCATAAGTTGAAGAAGATTGAAGACCACTGGTGTAGTCGACCATTCAACAAGGCAGCTTCAATGTAAATCTGCACTAAGGAGGAAAGGAAGGCAGTGATTCGCTTTTTGTTTTGTGGAAGGTGTTGTGGTGGTGTGATATCTATATAAACCTGTACCAAACATCACGCGACGACGATCGTTTTGGCGTGGTCGATAAAGTATTTGCGTTCTGAACGGAAGGTACCTAGATAGAATCTTCCCTCCTGTATTGGTGACCCTGGCCGTACAAAAGAAGCGTACCCTTCACGCACCGCAGCCGTGGCGCCATCTATCCACCGCTAAAGCAACCAAGCCGTCAACCATTGACGCAAATAAGACGTCACTCAACGAAGCCGTCTCACACAAAATGATGCACTTCTCAAGCCGTCACGCACGATGACGAAACCCACAAAGTGATGCAACTGCTCACATGCTCACCACGAATATGGTATCGTTCGTTTGCTTATTTACCGAATCATTGAGATGGGGGTATGTGGCGGTGTGATATCTATATAAACTAGTACCAAACATCACGCGATGATGATCGTTTTGGCGTGGTCGATTAAGTACTCGCGTCCGGAACGGAAGGTACCTAGATCAAACCTTCCTTCCTTCAGTGTGATACCTGCGCTAGATACTAGCCATCCCTTTCTTCATTATACCCTCAACGACCTTCAGTGGCTGACGTATATAGACTGCCCAGCCTTTCGTTGTCACATTAAGAAGTTCTTTCCTGTTTGGAATGTTCTATCTGTGTTCGTAAATCTTACTGCGCGGTAAGCAGCTATCACCATACTGCGCTTGCCTACGATGAATAATTTTCACCGGTTTCACACCTTCCGCAAACAAAAAGCGAATCACAGTCTTCCTTTCCTTCTTGGTGCAGATCCACAATGGAGCTGCCTTGCTGAACGGTCGGCTACACTCCAGTGATTACTTGGAAATACGAGTGACACGTTGTATAGAAGTGTTGCCGACTACCCCTCGTACAGAGGTAGATACTAGAATTGTTGCCAAACCTTGGGAAGAGAATTCGTAAAAAAACTTTTGCACTTTAAAATACCTAACATTTTCCAAAGCTGTTTCACTTTGACTGCTTTATTTTTTCTAAAAAGAAAGATAATTCGAGTTTTACCTAAAAGCGGCAAAATTTAAAAATTATATTAATAATTTTACATTAAAAAATTGCATTGATGTTTTATTATTTTAATGGTATACTTTTAAAAATATATCGCATTTGTATTTTCAGAACATAAATTTCTGTGCAGAATTAAAAAAAAATATTCGTTTCAATGAAAGTTTCATATTCAAAAGTAGAGCTAAAAAATTTGCATTTTAACCTTAAAAGGTAGCATAAATAAAAAATTGTTTTTTTGAGAAAAACTTTTTTTTGTCTGTAATCACAAGAAGGATTTTTAATATTTATATAAAAAATAGACAAACAATATTTAACAATTCAAAAAACAATAACTAATTCACAGAAATTTTATTTACGACATACGAGTAAGGGCAGAACAAAGAACAGCTAAATTTCATGAATATAAATTATATATTTTAGCATTTTATGCCCCATGCTATGTCAAACATTAATGCATTTGTATTAAATTCGATGTGAAACATATTACGATATTTTGTACAATAATGTTGAAGTTAAATAAAAAAATATGTTGCATTTATTTTTGTGAAAAAAAATTAACAGCAAATTTATGTCTCAAAATCCAATACTCTTTTTCCTCATGTTTTGTGTAATGCATAATCGATATCAATAAAAAATAGAAACGTTATTCAACCAAAATGGCTTAAATACTTAATTCTCTTTTCTGTAGCATTAATGCATTTTCCCATCTTTTATTTCCTTATTCAGTCTCGATAAATAAAAAAACAATGAAAAGTGAATAAAAGATCTAATCATAATGATGATGCCATTAATGTTTTCTTGTTTTATGAATTTGTTCGTATCGTTTAAAAGAATAAATAAGTCCTAAAATTATTATCGATTACATCTCTCTCTCTTTCTGATATCATGTGTGTGTGTGGTTATCTAAATGGAAACACCTTTGATTTATAAAGAATCCCTTATTAGTATGGCGAAGGACCAACTTTGGCATGTAATAAAGAGAGAGTTTGTATTCCCCTAAGGAACAATTCATATAAGTGCTGAATAGTGTGCTCAGAGGAATATAGTACTGTAGCTATGTCATCTACATAGACCAGTTACAGCCTGCGGAAAGAGGTTATTACACTTTTGTCTAGTGGTATGTTATGTGCTTACGAATTTGTAGGTCGCGGGTTCTGTCCATCGAATAAGCACCACTTCATTGGTGACCCTGGCTGAATTAAGAAAAAGGCAACCTTCTGATCTGTCGTGGCGCCATCTCCCCGCAAAAAGAGTAATCAAAAGTCATCAGACCCACTTGACGTAGCAACCTAAGTCGTCAGGCTCACTTGACGCAACAACCACAGTCGTCAAAATCACTTGACGTAACACCACCAATTAACACACAGCAACTATACACACGCGCTCACACCGTAACACCACCAATTAACAGCAACTATACACACGCGCTCACACTACTCAAAATCTAGTTCGTTCGCCTATCCACCGACTCACTGGTGGGGGAGTGTGTAGCGGTATCATTTACATAAGCCAGTAACAGCCTCCGGGGAGAGATGATCCCTTTTGTCTAGTGGTATGTTACGAATAGTCTATTGGTATGCTTATGAATTGAAAGGTCATGGGCTCTTTCCTCCTGATATGGGCGACTTCAGTACCATTCTGCATAAAAATATTGAGAAAGTTCTGGGAGCGATTCCAGCGGAGGGTATCGATTCAGTATTGAACGCTTTAAACTAAACCATAATGATTCAATTAAAATGTAATCAGGTGACAATGCGGGTAAAGAGAAACGACGCACAGTGGGCAGTTTTCCTAATCTGGCGCACGGAAAGTCCAAAAATGAAATTGCTCGAAATAAATGGTCCTCTTGAGTTCCCTGGCCATGTGGTAAACAGTTTTTGTCAGTACGCGAATGGAAATAGTCAACAATTAGCGGTTTACATCGGGTTTATTCTTGTTCAAGAAACACTTGCGAGAGCCTCCTTTTCAGTCACAAGTTCTATCGTTTCGTCTGAAAAGGATTTTGCAGATTTTAGCGGAGTGTTTTGAAAATAGATACCATGAGTAAGTAATTTCTTGATTTGACTTTCAAATTAGGTTCAAGTTCGATTAAAAATTGTAAAAACATAACATTTTACACAGCATGTAACTCCTACTAACGTATGTCAGTTTTTTGTGTTGAATGGACTGGAACTTTTGGGATTGATACGGATTGTGATCACAGTAACACTTAAGTCACATAGAGTAGATATAGACCTTTAATTTAATCCCAAATTTAGTCGCTACTTCCTGCTACTACCAAAGATGATTTTTCTTCAGCGTTGGCCGATGGTATTACTCTGCGTGCCTTATTGAATGTGTGGAAGGAAGAGCAAGATGCTAGAGTAAATTAATGTTGTTTTGAGTTTGGTTATGACTACTATGGACTTTGATAAATATGAGGACCAGCAGCAATTAAAATTTAGAAAAATTGTTAAAAATTTCTGCTCGTTTGTAGGGGAAAAATGGATGAGGTGCCACAGAAATTAAAAGTTCATCTCCAAGTCGAATGATGCCGTGGTTGTCGGGGGAGTAAGATTTAGATTATATTTTATTATTTTTAAGGAAAATATATAGCTAATATTTTAATGTGGTATTTTATGTTTATTTACGCTTATAATAATTATTTTTTCAGAATTATAAACTTTAAAATGGTTTTTCTCAGTTTGTGTTTTTTAGCATTCAAAATACTACTTCTTCCACAATTATTTACCAATCACTTCCATTTTTTCCCCTGTGTCTTATATGTAATGCATGTAACAAAATTAGGGATTCGTTTTTCTATAAATAGAATACTCTCTCTCTTTTTAAAAAGAATTGTAGACTTTAAAGCCATAAAATAATTTCCGTGCGCCATATTGGGAAAACTGCCCACTGTGCGACGTAAGTAACTTCATCCTCATGTTCATCAAACCATAATTTGACAAGCACCGATGCATGGATAGATGCATTATCATCCAGGAAAATTTCTTCTCCTGCAGGAAACAAAGTTTGCATCATAAGATGGACCTGGTCAGGCTAAAATTTCTCTATACTTCTCCCCAATGATTCTCCTTTCAGGGTAACAATTGGTCCAGCAGAAAACCACGACACGGTGTGACGGACTCATGGTGATTTTTACTAAAACTCCTCTAGGGCTTCTTTGAGGCCAGAATGGCAATTCTTTCCAACCAACTCAGGAAGTGAAACGTGAGATATACAAATTAGGAATCTTATAAATAGTAGAAGTTTAGCGTACGCAGTGTGGCTATGGGAAGTGAATATATGATGTCTACGTTTACAAGTGTTTTATCTAAAGTGAGAGGAAATCCCGAATTCAAGATTTAATCTATCCGGGCCAGTGCGTTCAAGTTAAAGGAAGATACCATTCTTCAAGGATAACCGCCACGTCAGTTAGGATTCAAGCGAATTGCTGCTTACCCAAGATAGAGCGGTAAGACCATTTAATTAAACTTCTAGGAACTGCGTACTTTTTGAGATTAGGCTTAGTGGGTAAAGTTAGACATGCTTGTCAGTTACGCGATTATTTGGTAATACGTATTGTGTATCTCCTCTCCCCAGATTCACTTGGTTTGAATATTAATATTATATTTGTATAGTGTTTAAGTTAAGATCATAATAAAGAGATAATAAGATTATGGCAACGTCTGGTTCTTCATTCACTCCCACATCTCTAGTCGTGAAGATAATATAGAAGTAGGGCAACCCCCTCGGGCTCTTGCCTTACAACGGTTGTACATATCATGACAGATCAATCACCATGCTTGACAGCTGGAAGGAAACAATGACGATCATACTTGAGAGCAGGTTTCCTCCTAATGTGCACCCTTCCTTTTGTAGGGGAAAGTTTGAAAGACAATTCGTCAAACTATGTAACTTTCTTCCACTTACCAATCGATCAGGTTTTGTGAGTGTGACACCGCTGTAAATGATGTTTAACATAAACATCTGTGATAATGTGAATTGGGAATTATTGCTATGCGGTAAATGATCCATTTATGAAAGTGCCTTTTAACTGTAATCATTGACATTAGAGGATCCAGATGCTGATCGAGTTCTATGGTCACTTTTGTTGCAGTTTTTCGCTTTTTAGACATTATAATCCTCTTCAATATCCATCGGTCTCTTTCACTGAGCTTCCGTTTCCGTCCATTATTTTGCTTTGCCAAACTTGTTTGCCGCGCTGTGTGTGTGTGTGTGCATGATTTTAAACACCGTCCCTCTAGAAACGCCTAAAGGTTGGGATGTTTCAGTCACAATTGCTCCGGCTAGAAGTGCTCCTATAATTTGGCGTCTTTAAAAATTTGAGAGGTCCGACAATTTATGCTTTTGAAAAAAAATCAACACTTACAGAATTTTAATAAAGCTACCACATACTACTATAAAATACACATTCCTATTTATAAAAAAACCCAGTAGGTATTATTATATTTTAATGCTGACGGAGTGAATTAAAAAATGTCGCTCTTATTCACATTTGTTTCCATCATTTTTTGATAACCATCCATATATATAAATATATATATAGTATAATAAAATAAAAGTGAAGAAGTTCTAGGAACTACAGTGCTAAAGAAGGAAGAAATTGGAATTCACCAGACACAACAAATGTAGATATAAAAAAGTCTTTGGACTAAACTGGAGACCTATTATGATTTCTATAGCTGTCTCTGAATTAGGCCAGCGATTTAGGGTTAGAAATGCTTTATGGATCCAACCTTCCCCGTACAGCAGAAATTTTCGACATAATACGGAAAAAAAAATAGAGCCATGTTGAAAGGTTAAGCCTATTTCTAAAATGTGGATGATGATGAACCTGACAATATAGTAAAATGCAATTAAGAAAAAAGAACAATAATGAATCTTTCAAGGAGAGGAATAATAAAACTATTTTTTACAGAAAAAATTAGGATAAAAACTTACATGTAAAATAAAAACCCTGTAAATCGAAAAATCAAACTTCTACGTTAAGATCCCACACGAAATGACGTAAAGGACTGGGACATCAACACACACACACACACACACACATATATATATGCAGGTGAGTGCTTGAGTACTAATAAGCACACCTAACAATGATGAAAACATATAAAAAAATAATGTTTTACTATAAAAAGGACTTATTTGGGATTGAAATTGCTAGCTAAGCACATGCATTCAAGTAAAGAGGGTTTTTCTCTTTTAAAAGAGTGTATAATTTTATCAGCTTATAATTTTCTGTTTATCCAATCTAAGAAATATTTCACTACATTTAAAAGTGAAAAAGGAAGAGTGATTTTCATCATGAATTTTCTGCATCCACAATATTTTAACATGTGCTCTCTCTCTCTCTCAACTGAACATATTCCACAATATGTTCAATCATGTATCACATTATTTTAACATATGATAAGCAAACAAATAAAATTTGAATCGCAATGATTGTTCTATCATACTGGCAATTCTCTCTCTTTCTCTCTCTTTAATGTGGATTTTTAAAAAAAGACTTTAATTCCTTATGTTAATAGAAGAACAAAATTAAATTTCAAAAGTAAGTTTTACGCATGTACTATACTTGCTATTTTTCCTTTTTTTATGATATATTTTCCAAAACTCTTGCCATTTATCTCTGTAACAAGTATATATTTTTTAAAGCAGGCTGGGTGGCATGGTAGGTTTGTCGCTGGCCTTCTTTCTACATCTAAGGCTGCGGGTTTGACCCTAGCGCTAGTCGGAGTATTTTCATGATGCAGAAAATCGTCAGTGGTCATGTCGTATGATTATATGGCATGACAAAGATATCTAGAATGTCTGTTTGACTTGGGTGCTCTCAGCAAAATCAAACCCTAGTACAGGTTCGCATCGTCAAAACTCAGGTGCCGCCTTCTGCGGAGGAAACTGAGCATCAAAATCACTTGCGGCGATTGGTATCCGCCTATATGGTGTCGCACTAAAACGGAGATACCTGCTTCCGGGGAATGTACTAGGTCTTCAATGGTAAAACACCAATTCACAGCCCATTAGAAATAAAAAAAAGTATGTTTTTTTTAAATATATTTCTTTCATTAGTTTGAATTAATTCATAATCTATTAAACTTATTACATTACAATTATATTGGAATAAACTAAAAATTGTCTGTATAAGCTTAGTGTGTGTATTTATATATTTAATTCCATCTATAAATACCTGTAATTTTTCAAAAGTATGAGTGTGACCTTTACATACATTACACTAGAAAAAACTTTACCTACTTGTGTAACACATGTAAAATATATTCAGAAAATTTTAAACAATACATTTCCTTTGAGGATATACTGCTTTCTTGTTAGAACTTAATTTCCGATGCTTCGTCTCATTTAATTTCTAATAGTAAGCAACCTGTCAAATTCTTTGCGTACTTTAATTAATACATTGCCTTTACTTTTTATGGATAAGCTTTGAATGTACATGTATAAGTTCCAATTCCCTCTCAAATTTAATATTTTTTTAAGTTTCAAGATAAAAAGGATAGTTTTCATTGATATTTGTGTGGTAGCAGAATTATCAGAGCTCAGTATTTTTGTCCATTTTCTCACATATTAAACCCCTTCTTAAGTTATTATTTTTTTTCATTTTACAAATAGGACGCACTGTCGAGATTTTATGATAAGTATAGAGACGACAAAAACAGAAATTCGTTTTTGATTATTATATATGGCAATTTTAAAAAATTAATTAATTTTATTTCTCTGGGAGATATTAGATTTGAAGAAAGATGAGAACTGGGTACATTCCGTTCTGAAAACGAGTAACTTTGCTACCATGCCAAAACGATAGTCATCACATGGAGGCTATCACTGGTCTATATAGATATCACACCACCACACATTAAACATCGAATTCAGTTTTCTGGATGTAAATCTCAACAGTGCTCCATAACACAGAAAAAAATATTCCATTATCATTTAAATACGAGTACCATTATTCTTAATTCAGTTCTTTCCCGGTGAGATGGTAAAAATTATCTTTATCCTATAAAAGCCGAATATTATATCAATTTAAGAATATTCTTCATTCAGAAATTGGTTTAATATATCACTATCCCTAAGATTTCCTTAGTTATTTAAAACTTCAATGAAAACGACAAATGTTATCTATCATAAATGCATCTTTTCAATTTGATTTTAAAAAGATGCTAAAAGCAAAAGATTCTATTCTTATTATTTTACTAAATTGAATTCAAATGAAATATTGAAAGTGAAAAAAAGATTACATTACCATTCCAAGAGAACTGGTGCCTCGAATTACGGAGGCGTATACTATAATCCATGTCAGTAACAGGCAAAGAACGAGCTTCCAGCTTATGGATAAAAATTCCGCGTCATCTGATGTTTGTAAAACTTCTTTCCTAAAATATAGAAAATGAGCAACACTTGAGTAAATTCATTTATCCTAGACGAAATATGAACTAATAGGATTTATATCCTTTCGTATTTGAAATAAGAGCTTTGTTCCATTAAACTTTGATGATAAAATTTAGTAAACTAAGACATTTTAAAAAACTAAAGTATTCTTTAAGCCTAGAATAAAAACAGTATAAAAAACTACTTATAATCAACATTGCAGAAATGTAATGCACTGTTATTAAGCAGACATAGCAGATGGCTAATTTCTAGTTCGTTGATGTGAATTGTATTTGAATTATAATTTCAAAAGATTTCGAAAAATATTTAACACATAGAAGCAAGTTTTGACTCATAATTGGTAAGTATTCAATTTGATTTCGCTTCTTAGTCAAAATTCATTTATTGTATTCTAAAATAAAGAAATGTGCTTCCAAATTATTCAGTGCCGCTTATATTGATGAAAGTAAACTTACTTGCTAATTTTAATTTTAATAATACAATGAAAATGTCTTAATTTTTTAGTCCTCCCAGTTTATTCCATTAACTTTGATCTTAATAACAAATATATATTCTAATTTTACACTAGAAAAGATTTTTATATTTTTGTTTTTCATCACTGATTTCCACTATTATATATTTAGAATTGTGAGTTTTTTTAAAAAAATAGTTTTATTTAATTTCCATTAGATTTCCATAATTGATTTAAATTGTAAAATTAATAACAAAATACGTTAAAATAGATAATGCATGAATTAAATCAGACGTGGGGAGAATTAAACATTTTTAATTTTAAAAATATTTAAATTTTTTTTCTTTATTTTTTACTTAAAATAAACATTAAAATCTCTGTATATATTTGGCGTTATCGTCTCGGTGTTATCATAAAAATAAGATGTTCGTAAATATTTTTTTTAAAAAGTAAATAGTTTTCCTGAAGTGTAGAATTTACGAAAGTTTTTTAAATGAGATTTATTCCAACAATGATTATGGTTTCCTCAATTTTAAGTTTTCATTTTATGTTTTTAACAACCAACTACCACATATGCATCTGAAAATGAAACGAAAATCACTGAGAATTATATAATTTTTTAAGGGCTGCTATACATTAAAAACATTTAGTTATAATGTAAAATACACTAAAAATAAATGTATAGGCATGTTCCATTTTTACAGCTATTTATTTTAACAAAGAACTTACCTATAATGTCATTAAAATCAACTCATAATTAATTAATAAGCTCGTGGGAAACAGAGTAAAATAAGAATCCAATTATTAACTGTCTGGAGGAAGCACCGACTTCGGAGGGAATATTTTTGGTACTTACGTATTATACCGTTCACCAATTTCATCAAATCAAAATACATCGCCAAATGCCAGAAATATGCAGCCAATAGTGGAAACCATTCCCACTTATGCCGAACACAATAATAATAATAACGATAGCATTTGATGATATATTTTGAATTGGTGGTGACTTTTGATATGGCTAAACTGGTGGAAGGTATTATCCGTAAATAATATATACATATACCGTAGAATCCTTTCAAACTGCAAATTTTATAATTTTGAGGTATATTCGCCGTATAACGAAGAAATCTGAAATGAACCATCGCAATGCTTTTATGTTTTGAAGTCATTTATTCGAGGTATAATTTCAAGCTTTAGAAAAAGAACTGCAACCCTTTAAGTTCATAAGGGATGCCTTTTCTTTTAAACAAACTATATTTTGACCCATTCAGATGACTAATTTTTTTATGCGCATTTTTTATTTTTATTTTAAAAAGCTCTCATTTTTATACCCGACGTATAACGCGCACCCGTAAATTTAGATCAATTTTTTGTGTGTTAAAAATGATCGTTATACGCCAGATTTTACGGTATATTTATTATCTTGTTCAAATCTTCAATCGTTAATAAAGTACTTTTTATTCATCCACTCAAGTTCAAATACATTTTTTTAAACTTGTAGTGAATGACATTTAATGTTAATACCACTTTTCAAATATAGTTCATTAATTCTATTTAATTAATAAATAAATAGTAACAAACAAAAGTAACAGTCCAACACCAAATATAAAAAGGAATATTGCAAGGAAAATCGCTTTCTATTTTGCCACTTAATATTTTGATTCTGTCTCATAAGTATATACATAACATATTTATATTAATTGTAACTATTTAATAAAAAGTAACTAAAATAAAAGTTTTCTTTGTTGACCTAAGTAGGAATTACCTAAAAAAATTTTTTATATTACTTGCTTTTTATTGAACATCAAAATATCAGTTGCTTCATAAAATCCTATAAATTTCTAAGTAATTGAACATTAAATTTACTTTTACTTTATATCAGATTTACCTGATGAATAATTTATCAAATCTATTTACATACAAAATGCGCTTGTTCTAAAAAATCTTTTAATTTGACTCTATTTGAGAAACACTAATCACACTTCTTGCCCTTTTTATAATCTACGAGTTCAATAATCTGTCAGAGTAAAATGTATTCATTTCCCTGAAACAAGATGCGAGTGGCCTAAATAATTTGAAATTCCTCAAGTGTTATTACGTCCCTTTTCAAATGGAAATATTCATCAAGCCCCTAGTAAGGCCCCTTTTGCTCTAGTTTCATTTCGAATAATGACTTCCGTCTGTCTAAACTACCTCACATATACTATTTTAAGACTGGACATTCAAAATTTACGAAAAGTAAAGTAATAATTAATTTAATATGTGAGATATTGGATAAAATATTATAAAAATGAAAATTAAACTTTGTTAAATGTAATTGAAACAGAAATTTAACAGAATTTTAATATAAAATTAATAATTCCAGTTCATAAGGAAAATATTATTTGCTCTTGAATGGAAAGGAATAAATATTATACGATTATAAGCTCGTATATATATAGAATCATATAGCAGAATCGTAATATCATAATTATATATGGAACAATATAACAGAATCATAATATCATAATCATATATAGAATCATATAATATTAAGCCCATAAAATTAGAAACATTTTACAGATTTTCATGGATATTTATTCTTGCACTTGATATTTATGGTACAAAATTCATATGAGATATATCATGTTGAAATGAGGTAAGAAAAAAAATCCTCTTTAATGCTTTTAAAAACTTTATTTTAAGTTCCTTTTTTTTAAAATTTATGTAAAAATTTAAATTTTGCTGCATTAAGATTATTTTTAAAATGTTTATTTTTTGAAGAAAATGTTTAAGTAATTTATATTTGAGAATCGACATATACATAAATTAACCAAAAGAAATGTTCTTTTATTTTAAAGATGTTGATAATTCCTATAAATTAAAATATTTTGAATTATATGCAATATTTTGAGTTGTTAAATTTTTGACAGTAAAATTAAGAACCTACAACACAACAGCGTAACTAAGAATTTACAATTATTACTCTGTTTAAATTTAAAATTTTTCAATGAAAAAAGGATTTTTAAAATTGACTTATTAATGCTTTTCTGAGAGCAACTTTAAAACTACAAAAATTTGTATTTAAAAAAAAAATTGCAATTTATTTTTTAATTCAAATTAATGCATTCGGGAATATTTCTTATTATATTTAATAGTTATTAGCTTTTGATATTGAAGGATTTAAAATAAGTTTTATTCAGAGATTTTAATTTATTCAAACGCATATGAATAGGAAATATATTGACCAGATTCATAGTATGTTAATAGTACTTATATAGAATATTTGAATGTGTCTTTTGAGAATAACAAAGCTTTAATATTTTTTTATTATTTATTAATTTAAGGATGAAGTACGTTTAACGATATGGTAAAACATTTAATTGACTTTTCTCTCGTTGTGCCTGTGAAGAAAAAAATATATCACGAGTAACTCATGTTTATATATATTTGAATAAAAAAATTCCATTCAGCTAAATACTTTTCATCTCGCAGATTTTTAAAAAATTATCTCGTTTTTATAAACTTTCTACGAGACTGTTTTTTTTCTGGAAGTTATATTTCAATAAATTGTATACAATGATATATATATTCCTACAAATTCTATAGTTTAACACATATAGTTTGAAACGGGTCTATTCGCATTCTTCCTACTAATAATCCTCTTGGGGAATAATGGGTCTTTAAATATTATGCTATTGAAAACTTTCATCCGAAGAAGAAGACGCGATTTATTCAAATCAAGGCTTGCATTTAAAGATTAACTCTCAAGTTCGAGAGAGAGAGAGAGGTTAGAAGCTAACAGGATAGCAAATAGTGGTTAACGTAAAGCTAGGCGAGAACTTATCTTCAAACATTAGAAGGTGTATTGCCTGGACGTGCAAAGAGTAAGTGATCCAATTTATAATTATATCTCCAATTATCTTGTCTATCTCTCTCTCTATTGCTCCCATATTTATTAATTGGTGCATTTCTTAACTTGGGCTGTTGAAATTTGTGACGTTATTGAGAATTGTCAATAAATAGAGTTTGTATTGACTGTGGCTAATCTTCCTTCTGGGATCGCCCATCCATTACAAGTTAAATTTAAAAAATCATTACTTTTCAGTTTTAAAGTAAATAATTATCTTGATTAGTTTGTTTTAAATAAACAAATTAATTAGATTTCATGAAGAGGTAAAAAATATATATGTAAAAATGTAACGTATGAAAGAAGTATAAGATTCTGTCTCCCTTTTGAAGGAGAATTTTGAGTTGCAAATCAATATGAATGAACTTTCCTTTTTTTATTTCAGAAATATTCAATTTTTTCCAATCCATAACTGAAATACGTTTGGAAGTAATTTTGTGTACCGATATTTCGGGAAATTTGATAAATAGTTTAAAAAAAGATAATTAGATCAATAGCAATTATATATATATAAACACTAGTTCCCACGATCTCTACAATACTTAAATTAAGATAGTAAATTTCCATGAATAGAATAAAAATTTTCAAATATTTTTACATATGTCTCAGTTTATTTATTTTTATAGTTCTCTATATTTAATATCTCTCGTATTTTTATAAACAAATATTTCTAAAATTTTTCGTATTCTAGTTTTGAGAAAAGTCATCTATCAATATCAGTATAAATTAGAAATACTGATGCTGCAAGCGTGTGGAATAGAAAATATTCTGTCATTTTCACATTTTTAAATCTATTTATTTAAACATAGTAATTTAATTTGAAATATAAGCAGCGAATGAAAATGTAAGCCCTTTGAAACGTAATCAATAATATCACTTCTTTCGTTTAGTTCCATGAGAATTAAAAAAGTTAATTATTTTTATCCAACATGTATCATGAAACATTTTTTTCCCTTATTCTAAAGTTTTTAACTTAAGGTACCCGACTACGTTCGGAACCGTGGTTTTAAAAAAGAGCATAAATGGATAATTTTCATGATATTTAGTATCACTTAGATTATAATACATGTATAAAATGGTTTTAAGGACATTTTAACAAAAATTGTTTATTTAAATGCAATATTTCGGCAAAAAGTGAACTTAGAATAACCTTTTTTCAAAATGCTCTCCTTTTGTGAAAAATGCTTCTATTATAATAATATTTTGCTTGTATATATTTGTATACACATTATTTTCAGAGTTACCACCAATTGAAATAATTATCGGCGTTTTTTCTTAAAATTGCTCCCCTCTATTATCGTAAAATATGAATAAGCCCACTTCTAAATTATATATTTCAAAAATTCTAGTTGAGCCTCTGTACAGAGGTCTGAGCTATATACAGGCAAAATATTATTGTAATAGAAGCATTTTTCACAAAAGGAGAATATTTTGAAAATGGGTCATTCTATGTTCATTTTTTGTTAAAATATTGTACTTAAATAATTTTTTATTGTAATACTCTTCTTAAAATAATTTTATATACATTTTCTAATCTCATAAATATTATCCATTTATACGCTTTTGCAAAATCCCACACAATCACACACAACTCAAAATTAAATTATGTTTCCTAAAATAAAAAACATCACCTAACATGGTTAAAAAAATTCTTATACACCCACGTAACTTCCTATTGGCATTTCTAATTTTCAATCAGTTGATAAACAAAATTCCGTACGACTCCCTGTCTCAGACTACAAACCAAAGGAAATTCTTTTAAAAAATTAACCAATATCTAAAATCACATTAAACACTCTATAAGGCTAGCGTATAAACGATCAAATAATGGAAATGGAAAATCAAATAATATTTATTCTAAATCGAGTCTCTAAAAATCTGAAAAACAAATTATCCTGTGCACTGAGATATTTGGTTTGTGAAATAATTTGCATTTTAAGTCACGGCGTAGTAAAAAGAAACTTTTTACAGATATCAGTTTTCAGGAAATACAATAATCTCGTGGGCGGGAAATTTAGCTTTAAATACGAAGCATCTATAATCAGAAAGGAAATGCAAAATTTACTTTTGTATGTTGTATCACATGACGGTAAAGATCACCGATACAATTTACATTGAAAAAAAAAATTCAATACTATATATTTACAGATATACCACTTCTTTTTGACCTATCTCAGATTCAATATATATATTTTTTTTGTTAAAGGTCTCCAGTTCCATTTATTGATTTTCTCAGCTGTATAATTTCATATGAAATAAATGCGCTTGAAAAGATGCATTCGATGCACCTTGAAATACTGGATCAATGGACTAAATTCATGATGGTCACATGATAACGGCAATCACGTGTTTCCCATTGATTAAAAATGGACATACTATTGTAGTTGTTCAACTTGTAAAATTTAGATAACATTTTAAATTTGATGATTGGGTAAAGAATTCAACGTGTTAAGATTCTTCAAACAGTTTTCAAAAAATTAAAGAAAAAAAACTTTACAATATACGAATACTTTTGTTTAACTATGTGCATTATTATATAGTTGACAATTATGTACTTTTTAAAAGAAAGTTTCTGCAAAAAGCAAAAGTTGGCAACAGTGAAGCACATGAACTAATTGGCTGGAAACGCGTGATTACATTTATGATGTACTTATGACATCGAATTAATTTATGAACTGATTGGCTGAAAACACACGTGACTGAGTTATCATGTGACTATGACGTCACATGAATTTAGTCCATTGTGATAAAAAAAAATAAGTGGATAAAATAAACATGCATTAGATCAGGGGTGTCCAACCCGCGGCTCGGGGGCCTCATGTGGTCCGCCTTGAATAATTTTGCGGCCCGCGAGATTCTTTACAAATTTACAAAATTCGACTATTTTGTACAATATTTTTTTTGTTTATATATATATATATAAAGAGTTTTTTTTTAATAAAAAAAACAAATTCCATAACTGTTATTGTTTTATCACGTTGCTTCTGTTACTGCGAATCTCTTTTTTTTTTTCTAAACTGGAATTTATCAAATATAAATCGTGCTCAAACTTAACGCTCGAAAATCTGCAGCATCAATTACGATAAGCAAATACACATGCATTGCAATCGACTTGCAAAATCTAAGTGAAAAGGTTGAGGAACAGATATCTCACTAATTAAATAAATTAAACATTATTTGATCATTGCATTATTATTATTATTATACTATCTTTGTATACATGAAAAACAATAATAATATATCAGTCTGTTATAAATTTTCACTCCAACAAATGTTTGTAATGGATCCAAATCTAATATAAAAATATATATTTTTATATGCGGCCCACGCGGAGTTATAAAGTTCTTCCGAAATTGCCCCTCGAGGTCATTCGGGTTGGCCACCCCTGCATTAGATGGAAAGAATGATTACAGTTTCAAAAAAAAAATTCATGACTTATTCCAATAAATAAGACTTTTACAGAGGAAGTCAATATGACATAGACCCATCTCTGGCCTTGATACACGCTATGCCCCACCCAAGGTGGAAACAAACTTGGTAAAACTAAAAGATCCTGCAGGACTTCGTCCCTAATTGTCTTTAATCGTTAAGCTAATTTAGTAACATTCTAAGATAGTTGCAGAAATCTTTTCGTCAGAGCCCAGATCAGTGGCATAACGTACACCCCCGCACCCCTGCATTGCGGGGAAAGCAGGGTTCTTGGGGGCCCAAAGCCTGACTAAGGACAAGTACTTATCCTTTGTAAAATCCGGCTTGGTGCCGAAAACCTGACTTTACAGGGATGCCCTAACATTATCCGTTACGCCATTAGCCCGGATGTCCTCTAAATACAAGAGATCAAGCAACTTCTGGCTAAGGAAGTGCATGGCAAACTTGAAGGTAATTCATATCATATATGGTCAGACATTACTTTCTTGAAAAGGTAAGTCTTTGGTGATACAAAAGTCATTGCATACAACTCACCTTGGTGTAAATGAGCCACGATTGATTAAAAAAAGGACCTGACTTCAAGGAATATGACTATAAAACCCTAGTGTGAGCCTGTGTGATTTGCCGTTGTAAAGGCACACAAGGTTCTTATAAAGGTTCGGGATGTCTTCCAACGCATCTGCACTGGTCGTCGAGATACAGTTAAAAAGGGTTCTTGCTTGCATTAGTTTTCAACAGCACACTACCAAGATATTGAATCCGGCACTAATGTAATCGGACTAGAGAGTCTACAAGCAAAAGGAGTAACGGATGGGTTGTTAATACATGTGGTGGTGCAATTGCCCTTGAAGATTTAGCCCTTCTGATAGTCAGTCGTTATACACTTTTATCAATGCAATATGTAGATGAAATTATACGACCTATTGTGTTGACGTTCTTCTCTCTTTGTGTTATACATTTAATTTTTATTACGATTATATTTGGCATCTTGTAGCACGCATTGATATGAAAATTCATTCTGCTTGCAGAACACTTCTTTGGCCAGCTAGATTACCTAATCGCTCTTTCAAAGAGCAAATATTGTTAACATTATTCATATATTTATGCTATTTATTTTTATTATTTATTTTTGATTTTTTAGTTTACTAAGTAAAAACATCGTGGAGTGAATATGTAAATTATTTATTTTTGTGTGTCTTTAATCTCAAGAAATTGTTACAGAAGCATTAACGAAACAGATATTTCATTTAAAAAAATTATTAAATTATTATTAAGTTTCAAAATGTCATATGAATTGCAAAATATATCAAAAACTTCTTTTGAGTAACTGAAAGAATCAATAACACGACAACAGAAAAAAATAAGTAAATTACGCCAAGCTGTTATTTTACAAGTTTCTGTTCAAAAGCCTTTTGAACATCGAAAACTGCATTCATGTTATATTTCTATTACGCATAACAAAACAAAGTTAAGTGTATTGTGGGAAAGATTACTAATAAACGCAAGATTTAATACTTTATTATTGTGCAAGTTGCTTTGATTTAATATATTTTAATCGGGTTATTTTTAATTTAACCTTCAAGTATCAACTTACACTCATGGATAAAAAAAATTAGTGCACCAAGAAATATAATTGCGGGATCATAACAAAACTTGACATGAAGGTACATGTCAAGAAGATATTGCAAATGATTAGAAATGCAGAGTAATTGCGCATTACGTATAGCCGGTAGAGGGCGTTTAACGCCGTTCTCCGTGGAGTATAAAACAGATAACCAAAGCTTGTTTGAGTGTGCTGAATCATCTACAAAAGAAGAGCTGAGGTAGACATGCCATTACTCCGTTTTCGAAGACAATATGAGCAGCTGTCGCAGTTTGAGAGTGGGAAAATCATCGGCATGATGGAAGCTGGGTGGTCAGCTAGGCGAGTAGCTCATCAATTAGGCCGCTCTGATTGTATAGTGAGGAGGTGTTCCGACCAGTGGATCCAAAGAATGTCATTTACACGAAGACCAGGCTCAAGACGCCCTTGACAGATCAGTCGATGAGAAGACTGCCACATTGTAAGAAATGCACGCGTACAGCCAACTGCTTCATCACCGCCTGCTACAAGTGCAGCACAGGTAGCACTTTCACTAGGGGCCCCTCTGTGTCTTCTCAAACCATACGAAGGCGCCTGACTGAAGGACATTTGAGATCGCGGCACCCATTACGTGTGCTGCCCTTGACGCCCTCCCATCGACACCTCCGTTTGGAGTGGTGCCGCGCACGAGGAAACTCGACTGCAGCGGAAGCGAACCAGGCCGTCTTTAGAGACGAATCCAGATTCAATCTCAGCAGTGATTCACATGTTCATGTGTGGGGACCCCGTGGTGAACGCCTCAATCCTGCCTTTGCTTTACAGCGACACACCACTCCTACAGCTGGTGTGATGGTATGGGGTACCATTGCTTACAATACACGGTCATCCCTAGTATTTATCCATGGCACCATGACACCCTAGCGGTATGTCCATGACATCCTGCAACCACACGTGTTGACACTCATGCAACGGCTCCTAGGAGCCATTTTTCTACTAAACAATGTTTGGCCTCACACGGCAAGGGTGTCACAAGACGGTCTCCGCACTATTACTACCCTTCCTTGGCCTGCCTGATCCCCAGATTTGTCTCCAGTCGAGCATTTGCGGCGGCAAGTTGGGCATCCCACGAGTTTGAACGAACCAGAGGCAGGATTACAGCAAATATGGAACGAAATGTCTCAAGACATCACACAGAACTTGCATGCCTCAATGACCGATCTATCACATCGTGCATTCGCGTTAGAGGGGGTTCAACAGGGTATTAAATCCTCCGTTCTTTTGCTTTTTCTCCGAAATAAATGATCCTTTTTCTTTGATTTTCTAATCATTTACTTACATCAAAGTAGTCATTACGTATGTAAAATTTCGTTTCATTTTGTCGACTCCTTCTTGGTGCGCTAATTTTTTTTGTCTATGAGTGTAATATGATCTTCTTAACTACCTTGTCCCAATTTTTTAACTACATTTTCATTTCATTGTCACTATCATTTCTTCTTTTATGAATAAAGGGCAATACTAGTCAATATTTATTGAGTCATTTAATTAATTTTGTAGTATGAAATTTATTTAATACATATCTCACAAATTTTTGACGGAATTAATACTTACATCCAAAAGTACTCTGACGGAGGATTTCCATCTGCCGTCGTGCCATTCTAAAAAATATATATAAGTTTATTATAAATTTATACTTAAAAGAAAAATCTTTGAAAATAGTAGCATGAAATACAGTTTTAACATTAGCATTAACACATTATAAGAACAGTAACATAGAACGTTATAAAGATATTAATTTCGAATGACATATAAAGATTATAATGGACATGCCTTCTTTTGAAAGAAACGCCATTAAAAATAAACTTACTTCGTTAAATGTACCGTTTGGAAAATGACATTCAGTCCAGGGAAGGCAGGACTGCATGGATGCAAAAATGTAAAAAATGCTGAGAGCCATTAAATAATTATAAAAGATGAGGACGTAGGCTGTTGAGATTACTTGGGCATATCCGATACCTAAATTGATAGAAATATTAATAAGTTCTCATTTATTAACGTTTAATGTTTTATAATATTTTCATTAAAAGTTTAACAGAATGAAAGTAATAATAAAATGCTATTCAGCGAAGAATCACTGATGTTTCTTAATCTTAGAAAAATATTAAATAGTTTAAAAAATGTAAAAACTAAGATATTAACTATAAAATTAACAGAGAACATGAATATCAGATTCAAATAAAAAAATTTTCGAATTCCTACCTATATATATATATATATGGGCTTATTCTCTACAAACAAGAGATAACATCCAACAATCACATTCGAAAAACACATAGACAGTAGGAAAATCACACAATATGAGTAACCGACATATGAGTAACCGAGATTAAGAATTATAAAATGGATGCTGCAGTATTATAAACATTGCAGACTTAGGACAGCTAATATATAAAATAATTTATATAAAAGTTGGGTTTAACATGTTTTTTGGCCAGCCAACCTTCCCCCTTTATGTAAATAATACTGAGCAAAAACCTATTGAAAGTAATGGATAGGAATATCTAAATCCATTGCAAGATAGAGCTAACTTACCTAAAAATTGCACTTAAAAATTCAGTGCCCGCGCTAAATCTGAGTGCAATAAATAAGTTATTGCCAGATTCTTGACCCTAATGCAGATTTAAATCATGTGACTTGCTTATATATATATATATATATATATATATATATATATATGTCACCGGCAATGTATGAAATGATTCTTATTTCACACATTGCCTAGGCGTTCTATAGAATCCTAATGAGAAACCGGCAAAGTATAAAATAAATCTACGATTCTTTTCAAATGCTGTGTGGCAAGACACGAGACTTTTAACACGTGCCTCAGGCTCAGAAGTTGTCAGTTGCACATTGGGATTTGTTCGGGAGAGTCAAAATAATCAATTTTACTTAAACTTTTTCAGCAAAAAATTGGTTTTTTTCCGGTGCTGCATGAAAATGGAGAAGCAAGTTGTAATGTTGGAGAAGGAGTCATGGTCTATAGCAGGGGTAGGCAACCTATGTCACATGGTATAATTATCAGTGGCACTCAGCACTACTTCAACAAATTTGTCAATTTTTGAATGAACTTCATAAATTTGTAATAGATCTTATTTGACAAACATTTCCAGAATATGGAAAATTAAGGAATAACGAAAAATTTGAAAGGTAACTCTAAAGGTAAATTTACAGCTTTTTTTATAAATTATTGAATGCCATAGATGGAGATATTTAATTGTTTGAAGAGAGAAAATTGCATATGTATTCTTCTTTTCCGCTTTTAGTTCTACATGTCTTAAGTAAAATATCTTTCCTCATACGAAAAATATTTCGAGTCCGCAAAGAAATTATTTAACAACTGAATGCTCAGAATCATATCGAAAGTAAAAGTCACAAATTACACCACATTTTTTGCGATATGAAAGTAGAGCGAAACAGCACTATAGTCACATTAAAAATTTTTTTAACTACAATCAGGGAGAATACTTATATTTTACGTTGTCTGTTTCTTATTTTAATAAATATGTTTAAAAAACATAATATATGTACAATTTCGAGGTTTTTATTTATTTTTTGTTGAAGAAATAGTTATACTTTATGCTGTTTATTTTTATATTAAGAAATATTTTTAATTGATGCAAAATTAATGTGGGATAAAGCTGTAAATCTAAATAATTGAACTCTATTCCCTAACTCTTCATACATTATCGCGGGAATGGAATTGTTTCAAAAATATCCTACTGTGTGTGGTACGCTGAATCATAATTGGTACATTAATTTTTGACACGCCACAGCTAATAACTTGCCGACCTATAGGCATGAAACAACTATTCAACGACGAGCTGCCCAAAACTCGAGTTAAAGCTGCAAAAAAAAGTGTGTTTTTTTTAACTGAAACTACGTATAAGAAATTAATAACTGATGTACAAAAAGCCAAAAGGACTACTAAAAAGGAACCCAGGGCTTATTGGTTGCTGAATAGCTATGATGTGATGTTTGGTGAAAATATAAAAATAAACTGATGTAACCTGTTAAAGAAGGCGTCAGTACTGTACAGAATGGTTTCCAGTCCGTGGATCAATTGGTATCGGGCCACTCAAGAAGTTATTAAATTATTTCCATTTTATTTACTGGAGTGTATTTCTCTAGTTTGTTTGACTTTCCATGGAAATCACTTTATATTTCAGGTAAAATCCCTTTATATTCATTTTTGGAGTAACTAAATTTTATTCTGAAGGTATGTTTAAATACAATTAAATTACTAAATCAAAACAATTAAAAATATAAACAACGTCCCGAACTCAGCGGGCCGCGGTAAAATTATCAAACGTTGAGCGGTCCACGGGGTAAAAAGATTGGGAAGCACTTCAATACAGTATTATATCACGGATTCTGAGTTATTTTAAGTACTTCATGAAGGTCGTTTGGCTATTGGACACAGAGGACGTGATAGAATTCTAAAAGAACTTTCAACCAAATACAAAAACGTTACTCGTTATAATATTGAAATGTACATCCACTTCGTGAACCTTGACAGAAAAAACAGAAAAATTATTTTAAAAAAGGTACTGTCGTGAAATTTATGATTTTTTTTCTGAATGCCAATATATTGGCACTTGTAACGAGTGGGAAAAATGGTTTATATCGACTTGGAACTTCTGAAGGAATTTTAAAACAAGTATATGCGAAATCACAATTTATTTTGTGCCCTCAGAACTTGCTTAGAATTAAAAATATTCCTGACCACTAAATTCCTCATCGGTCAGTTGCAATTGCTCACTTCAATGGAAGCGGCAAAAGATTCGTCAAATGTATGTGTAAAACAGCGTTTCTCAAACTGTGGGGCGCGCCCCCCTTGGTGGGCGTATTAACTCTACGAGGGGGGGGGGCGCTAGCCTATTGAAAAATCGAAAATAAAAGATTATTTTAAAAAGTTACTAATTTACTGGAAGTAAACCAACCAAATACATTCTGACATAATAAAAAAATAAAATAGACATTTACAATGATATAAAACACTTATAAATGTATCAGCACTGCACAATGCGTTTTATGATTAATTTAACAATACTAAGTTAATAATTACAAGTGACTCCAATCTTGCCATATATAAAATTATATACAAAAGTTAACGCTTATCTTCATAATTTTTGTAAAGTTTATAATTAATCCTTTAGCTGCCGATAAAAGGTTACGCGATTCACTCTCCAATGCCATCACATACG
>BMAV01021263.1:284410-300460 GCA_019973955.1 Trichonephila inaurata madagascariensis | reverse complement strand
AAAAAAATTCCTATTTTTTCAATAACCTTTACTTTTTCTTTTATTCCTTTTAAATTTGTATATGCTTTAAAAGAGTTACAATACATAATATAATACATAAAACATCTTAAAAATGTTATGCGAAAGAGCTGAAAGCAAAACAAATCTATAGAGCAAAAAAATTGAAAGAGCGTAAAAAGTACTTTAAAAATAGAACATTACACACAAAATAAAAAGGAAGATTAAGCCGTTCTTATTCAAGCAGACATATTGAAAACAATTTTTAAGGTGCTGTAATTAACTCAAATATTTTTATTTTATTTTAGAGATTATTATTATTACTCAAGGCTCATATTTGTATCGAAGAAAACACTTTAAAACCCTCTTTGAGACGAAGCTAAAAAAATATTATGCATAGTTTTATGATGTGAAAAGAATTTGAAGCAGCACATAATTTATTTTGAAGATTTTTTGGAAATTCTTTAAGTTAAAGATTGCGCTAATATATGTTAAATGTTATTTTGGGATATTTTAAAAAGCTTCCTAAACTCGCTAAATAATTAAATACAAAACATCTTTTCAAAGACGTACCAAAAAAAACCCCCAAAAACGAAAGATTTATGTTTTGTCTGTCTATTTTTAACGGAAAAATGTATATTAAATTATTTAGTATGCATTAAATATAGGTTTCTAGAAGTCAACTTATAAGTAACAATTTATAACTCCCTTGTTTGGAAAACTTAATGTGTAGTTAAAATTATAATTCCTTTAATTATCTCTTTTTACTAAAATATTAAATAGCATTATATCATGAGTATTTAGGTATATAATAATATGTAGGAAACAATTGTTAAACATATTTAATACAAATTCTTTGTAAGGTATCCGACTACGTTCGGAACCGTGATTTTAAAAAAGCGTATAAATGGATAATTTTCATGATATTTAGTGTTACTTAGATTAGAATACATGTATAAAATTGTTTTAAGGACATTTTGACAAAAAAAAATTATTTAAATACACTATTTCGGCAAAAAATTAATTTAGAATAACCTTTTTTCAAAATGTTCTCCTTTTGTGAAAAATGCTTCTATTATAATAATATTTTGCCTCAAACCTCTGTACAGAGGCTCAACTATGATTTTTGAAAAATTCACATTATTTTCAGAGTTACCACCCATTGAAATAATTATCGGCGTTTTTTTCTTAAAATTTCTCAAATTTCATAATATTTTTGTTGATCCTTGCTGGCCACTTGCATCCACATTGTATCCTAAACATCGTTGTCTACTCGTATTGAGGAAATTTTTTGTATACGCTTTCTTTTAATCACCTAAACATGAAAGCTATCGGTAAAACTTCTATACGGGTTCATTATAACTCAAGTATGAAAAGGGGAGGCAATTTTATATGCAGAAAAAAACGAAAACACAGCAGCTCCCACTGAAAATTTGACACGGCGTAAGCAAATTGATATAATTTTTCTTACAATTGTTCACACAACAGTCTTTACTATAGATATAATTCTTCTATAATACATTTTTTTTAAAAAAAAAAAAAAGTTGCATAACAAATGTATTGGATAGCACGGAAGACAACATTGTGCAGGAAAATGGCGACGCCGGCAGCAATTCCGAAGTCAGCTGTGACAATGGAAGTGACGAATCACTTCCAAAACATGATACTGACGGTTAAAGTAATTACATGTTCAAGAGAATGTATTTAAAAGTTTTTAATACTGGTAAAATAAATAAATTATTAAGGGAACACGGTACGATTCGATTGACCAAAATCGGTCAAAAAATCAAATCCAATTTTTTTAGCCTAAATTATTTTTTAGATATATTTCTTTAACCTCACAAAATTTGAAAGCTCTAAACTTAAAAAACGCAGAATTATTATAACTTTTATGTTAGTTTTTATTCACATTCCTATCGCAAATCAAAACTTTAAACGGACTTATCTCAGAAAGATAAAATAACTAGTCTGACTTCATTTAAAATGCTAAGGCTTTTTTTCTATTGGGCCTAATGCTATGAATTTTTTTTTACCTATTGCTAATAGTACATGTAACAAAATTTGGTATGCATTTTTGAATCAAAGCATACTTAATTTTTAAACAATAATTGAACTCAGAATTTATATTTTTTTTTAAGGAATTTTCAATAAGCATTCACATAAAAAGAAGTATTGTACAGATACCAATCATGTTATCTCAAAACTCATATCAACTTTTGTTATACGTCGTTTGATGTACTTGTAAATCAAATTTCATGCGTGTATGTAAATTTTTGTTGGAGGAGTAGCAATTTAAAATCACTTCACAAATTTTAAGTTTTTTTCCTTAAAATATTAAATGGTTAGCTTTTTATAAAATTTTGAGCATAAAATCTGTTTTACATAGTATACGCACATAGGAGGCAACCAAAAAAAATTTGAAAATCCTTAAATTAAAAAATGTTGTGTGAATCGTACCATGTCCCCTTCTTACTATTTTTCATTAAAAATTCGTTTTAAATCTTAAATATCGATGAGCCCTTTACACATTTTTTTTTCTCCCCTCAATTACGTGTAGCGAATCGAGGTTGCGGCTTAGAATCGATGATAACATTTTTTCACAAAAATATTTTGCGAATTTGGGGTGCGACTTAGATTTAAGTATAAATATACGGTATATCAATTAAGAATTCATTTGACGCATTTGAGCTTACCATATTTTTTAGCTCTACGGAGAAAACTTTTATACAACATTATCTCTATCTAATGTTTTGTATCCTGAATGAGTCGCAAATAAGGGGAAATTATTACTAAAATAAAAATGGGTAATTGGGATTTTAATGCATTTCAGAATACTTAATAGAATTTTCAATTTTTAACAATGCAATTTTAGAACACGTTAAACAGATTTAAAACTCCTCTTATTATGAATGATCCAGATTATCCTCAGTATCATAAATTCTGTTGTCACACTGTTTCAATTTTTTTTTCTAATGTAGTATTCATTTCATTTATTTTGACAAAAATAGGATAGTATAGAACTCCATGTTTGAATATGTAATCCTGTTGAAATCTTTTAAATGGTAGTGCTTTTGATTTATTTGAAACTAATATTACAGAATGTAAGGATGATACGTTAAAAATAAATGCATTTTTTTTATAAATTCTACATTTATAGTTTTATACAAATAATTATTCCTTTCATATACTATTTATGTAGTAAAGTAAAAAAAAATGCAAAAAAAAAGTTTAAACGAACTCTTAAATTATCTATAAAATAACTATTATAATAACTTACCTTTAAAAGCTGGAACCATCCTCCAAATTTTTATCGGGCCTTGACTTGAAAACTGTCCCATGATAAGTTCTAAATAATAAAGCGGTCTACCGATAATAAACAGCAGTAATAAATACGGTATCAAAAAAGCACCTAAAAGTATTAAAAAATATTTTAATTAAAACTGTCTCAAATTCTGTTTAACAAATCACACAAAACTTCAATTTCAAAAGGAAGATTTTTCCTATGTGAGTTATACTTATTTCCCGAAATAAGTACACCAAATAGATAGGTGAAATTTGTAAAGCCTTCTCAATGTTCCTCGTAAAAATAAAAATGTGTCAATTTCAAGGACAAAAGATTACAATATTTTATTCTAAATTCGTGAATCTTTAATATCTCAAACACACACACAAAAATTCCACATGTGTCTCTACCTATCCACTAACAACATATTTCAATCGCGGAAGACATTGTTATGTAAATAAGTTATACTGTGTTGAATATTGAGATTTAAATTTACGAAGGTTCCCTTTTTAATAATGAATATGTAATACAAAAGTCAACAACTTTTCACTTAGACGTCACAGTTACAAGAGAAATTCTTGAATTCAATTAAATATTTCTTTACCTCCACCGTTGTTGTAAGCCACGTTTGGAAATCGCCAAATATTTCCAAGGCCAACTGACATGGAAAGGCATAATAATAAGCTTTGAATGCCTTTCGACCAAGTAGCCCTTTCTGGCTGGTGATCGTTTTCAGATACTGGAGTTTTCGTTTGTCCATTCAACTGAAAATACAAAATGTGAAAGAAAAGGATTGTTTCGTAATACAAAAAGTAATATCTTTATTTAAAATTAAGAAATATTTTGTAAGTAACTGATGTTTAACTAAAAAATCTATCTAAATATATCTATTTATAATATAAAACAGGAATCGGCAACCTATTAGCTGTGGCATGCCAAACCAATCTACTAATATGATTCAGCGTGCCACATAGAAGAATATCTTTGAAACAATTCGATTCCCCCAATAATGCATGCAGAGTTAGAGAATAGAGGTCAATAATATAGATTTACAGTTTAGTTATGCATTAACTTTGCAACATTTGAAAATATTTCTTACCATAAATATAAACAGCATAAAATATAACTATTTCTTCAACAAAAATAAAAAGATTAAAGTTGCACACATATTAAGTGTTTTTAAACATATTTATTAAAATAAGAAATAGACAACTAAAATATAAAGTATTTCCTTTCATTATAGTTAAATAAAAAAATGAATAAAAATTTTAATTCGAACCTAGTGCTTGCACCACTCTACGTCCATATCGCAAAATCGGGGGTATAATGTGTGACTATCATTTAGACACCATTCCGAGCATTCAGTTATTAAACAATTTCTTGCGAGCTCGAAATATTTTTTATGTGAGGAAAGAATTTTTACTTAGATATGTAGAGCCAAAAGTGGAAAGCGGAGTAAATACAATTTTCTCTCTTCAAACAATTAAATCTCACCAGAAATGACAATTCAATAATTTACAAAATACAGTAAGACCCCGCTTAACGCTGTTTCATTTAGCGCTGTTTCGGTTTAGCGCTCTGTTATTTCAACCCGGGGATTCTCCGAATTTGTAGGTTTCAAAATATGTACATAAGATATCCGAAACAGTGTAGTTGTGTTTCTTGTTTGGTGCGGTGCTGTACGGACGCATTTTTATCATTTGAAACATTTGTTGACATTATTGTAAGTATAAATTTATATAATACTATAACGATTAATACAGTGACAAATATTATGATCTTTAGTTTTTATCATGGGGGATAGTGAAAAACAAGAAAAGAAAGCAACTAGAAAAAGCATTTCACTGGAAACTAAAATGCAAGTGATTAGAAGATTAGATTCTGGTGAATGTCCATCTCAAATTAGTGCTGCATTGAATTTGGCAACTTCAACAGGATGCCTTCTTGACAAAAAGGCAGAAAATTGGAAACACAGAATAGACTGAATGATCTGACTGACTTAGAATTTTATTTGTTTTATATGTATATATTCATTTATATTGTTTTTATTTTTGTAAGAAATAAATGTTTGGTTTTATTTTTATTAAAAAAAACATAATTATTAAATTTAATACCTAACCAATTTTCTATCCATCTTCCCCTAACCCCATTATTTACATGTTCAAATAGCCTCGTTTAGCGCTGTTTCGCATTACGCTCTACTTTGTGTGATGGAACGTATCCCCCGCGTTAAGCGAGGTCTTACTGTAGCTGTAAACTTATCTTTAGAGTTATTTTTCTGATTTTTTCGTTATTTCGTAATTGTCCATAATTAGGAAGATGTTTGTCAAATAAGGTCCATAGCTAATTTATCAACTTCATCCACTCAAAAATCTACACATTTTTAGAGTAGTGTAGAGTGCCATATAGGACACGCGCGCGGTAGGTTGCCGATCCCTGGTATAAAAGCTCCAACCACTGTATTTATAAAAGGCGTTTTTTCTATAATAGCGTGTTTCATAGCGGTACAGAATCATTAATTTCTCTATTGTTGACAATGGAAAGAAAAAAGAAAAAGTAGGAATTCTAAAAACAGTAGGAAAATAACATAGAACGCATTGTTACATCAATCTTCTTTTGGATTTCAACCTGAGAAAATTTTAGGGAATACACGTGTATGTGTAATAAAACCACATTATGGATGGACTCCACAAATGGATTTTATTCCCTTTTCAGCTTGATTCTCAACTTAATGCTCACGTAATAAATAATTGCTATAGTGGTTTATAATTTCTAAGTGATTTTCTAAAAATATATAGGTTACCTGAGAAATAGAAATCCGAGGCACAGCAAAGCTGTCTCTACTGTTTCTTTTTTTCTCAAGGTCGTAAGAGCTGGAATTAAATCCGAGATTCAAAGCCTGCAAAGGAAAACAAGATTTTTAAAATTCGTATACATTTTCTTAAAAAAAATGTCTACATTATACGAACATTAACATATGGGAGTAAAATGTGTGTGGATAATATAAAGATAATAAAAAAGGTAATCATTTATAGTTTTACTTAATTTTCATTTAATTTAAAAAATAGCCTCGAAATAAATGCGGTCGTTGTAAGTATCGTGAGCTCATTGATAAGGTTGTTTTCGCCGAGTCCTAGATTCGAATCAAGATGCCACGAAAGACTTATAGTGTTGATGGGATGATGCACGTTGGTGTAGTGTGGAAGCTCAGGATACCTTGTCACTTTACGGCGCTTCGAAATAGTGAAGTCCGTTGCCAACAGCCCTCACGTGATTCCAGAATGAGACGTTAATGAACAGTTTATTCTCAAAGTAAATACGATTTTCGTAAAACAGCTAAGATCTTGTATTCTCTTTTGTAAAAAAATAATAATTTTTATTCAGTAATAATAATGTGATACATAAACAAGTAATGTAAGAAAAATGTAATGTAAAAGTCATGTAATGTAAAATGTAAAAGTCAATTTTTACTTAGGTCTACAAAGAAAATTTTTATTTTAGTTACTTTTTTTAAAAATAGTCACAATTATATAATATAAACATGTAGACATATTTTCGAAACAGAGTCTTTACATAAAAGCTATTTCTTCAGTTTAAAACAAAGGAATAACTACAACCGTAATTTAGAATATTGTTCCGATCTACATTTCATAGTTAAATGATAAAACTAATAATATATCTCACGTATCATTTTAACCATATAAATTGTCATTGGTTGTATATTTTTTTCGAACTTATCGTTACACATAATTTTGTAAGCAGTAAATATTCATTGTTTTCCTTCTGGATATAAAATAAATTTCTGACTATAAATTGTGGTGAGTGTTTATTGCATAACAAAAACAAAGTAGAATTGGCTGAAAGGCTTAAATAACTGTACACTTATCTGAAAAAATATTGTATTTAAATAATTTTTTTCGTCATAATGTCCTTAAAACAATTTTCTACATGTATTCTAATCTAAGTGACACTAAATATCATGAAAATTATCCATTTACGCGCTTTTTTAAAATCACGGTTCCGAACGTAGTCGGATACCTTAAAGAAACATAGGTTTATTTCGAATAATGCATTATAATATAAACATAAAACAAAGAACAACAAAAATGTAACGTTTGCGTCCTGACACTTGACATCTCTTCTCTGCTCTATTTCGGGAAGAATTTTGTTCGTGGAGAATATTTTCTTAACTGACCCAACGTGATTGTCATTAATACTGTTTCTAACAAGAGACTTATTTCTTTTCATATCTGAAAATATAGCTGCTTACACCAATAAGTACTTCCAAACATGGAAATAATTTCATATAAGAATTTTTGAGTATTTTCAAACGAGGCTGATTAAAATTTGTAAAATTCGATTCAGGAGAATTTACTTCAATGAATTTCACCTTCAAATTTCAGTCGCACTGAATATCGATCACCTCCAAATACATGTGGCTGGATACTGAATCTATACTTATTGAGAAAATCAAAGAAAGCAAACAAAACTTGTTTCCCAAAGATTTAAAATATTTATAAATCTTGCTTCATATATTCAGGTCTAAGATTTGAAATTTTTTCTGCGTATTTTTGATACGATGCAGTATTTTCTGGACTTGATTTGCTGATGTTGCACATCGAGAAGTGCGTTTAATCTACATTTTTCAGTTGCGTTTCCGAAAGATTATATATTATTACTAGCTGCATGGCCCGGCGTTTCACGGGCTTTCTCTTTCCCTCATGACGCCAGCAATTATGTGTGTGTGTGTGTGAGTGATTTCTAAAATTATTTCATTAAATTTCCTTTTTCGAAATTTGTTCCACATATTTTCGATTTAAGACATGTTTATTTTCCCTCTCTTTAGCCCCGGCATAACACGGTTTTTTTTTAGTGTAAAATTATTGTTAACTCTTCCCCTCCCCCTCACAGATAAGATATAGCTTCAAATTTCGAGGTATGACTTTTAAAAAACAATATTGCGTTAGTTAAAAAATTATTAATGTGAAGCAAGAAAAAGAAAACGATTCTGATGCTAAGAGTAAAACAAAAAACTTATCATTTTTTTTAATAGTAGTTAGTTTCTAAGAAACTAAAAGAATGAAATAAATTTCAGATTTTCATGAATCAATCAATCGTTATGTATAGTTAGCTTAAAAATGTCTCTTGAAATGTATTTTTATCCAAAATAAATGATGTACTTTTTAATTAACAAATAATTAATTTAGTAATGAAATAGAAATAAAATCCTTTTAAAAAACATATATATAATAATTAAAATCCATTTTCTAAAAATAATAAATAAAAGAAAAATTTACAGATAGCTATTGAAACGATTGCTTTTTTTTTTAATGCTTGAATAAACATATATATGTATATATATATGTTATAAAAAAAAGTATGGGGAAAAGTCTACATATATAGTTACATGTACTGAAAAAAAACATTCAAAAAGAAAAAAAAAACTATCTGATGAAAACATTTTGATATTTTATTTTAATTTCATAGTTTCTCCTTCCACTGTCATTGTTACAAATTTTGGGTAATGAATGTTTAAAATAGTGTAAATAATTTATATTAGGAAGTGTAATACATTAGTATGTATTACTTTTTGTTGTATTTATTTTATGTTAAAATCTTGCCACCACCTCTCCCTTCGAAATCTAGTTTTATTATGATATAAAAAAAAAATAGCGATTACACTGATGAACGGAATAAATTAAAAGCTAGCGGCGCGCACCGAGGCATGGCGTAGACAAAACAAAAGGGATAAAAAAAATAGATGTATGCTGTCAGAATTTTGCAGATGGCAGAATTTTTTCCTACTTTCTTGACAATTATCGTTATATTTTGGACACTTCACACAATATCTTTATAAATTAAAGCCTGTGCTATAAATTATAGCCTATGTGTTATTCTGATGTATAAGCTATATTACTGTAAAGTTTCATTAAAATCCATTCAATTGTTTTTGCGTGAAAGACGCACAAACATCCTCACAAACTTTCGCATTTATAATATATATCTATATGTGCTGATACATGAACCGGACCTCAAAAATGATCGATGCGGGCCGCAAGTTTGACACCCCTGCTCTACATAGCGATTTTTTTTAGTTGCGCAAGGAAGTGACTCACCAGATACAACACTAGACCTAAATTTGTAAGCATAATTGCCCATCTATAACACAAAACATCTGGAACATAATTTAAAAACAGTTCAGTACATTGTATTTGTTAATGTATATTTATATGCAAGGTTTTCTCATCGTAATTAAGGTGTTCAAGAGAAACGTTAATGGTATTCAAATATTACATATACTGAGAACATTTTTTTTTCAAATACAGTAACTAATAAAACAGTTTTGTAAGAATATGCTTACTCTGCTATTCACTTTCAAATGATGTTATGATCGTAAAGGCTGCTACATCTTACTGAATCTGAAATGGCTCATTTTAGGTTTGAAAAAAACCGGAAACCAATAATCGATAGCAGGAAAGTGAGAGAAATATTCTTAGTACTTATTCATTAGTGACTAGATTTTCAAAATCCAAAGCTTTAGTCCATTATTTAACAGATTCTAATGCTTTTCCTTTGTTTGGAACAGTCTTTATTTCACCTTATAATAGCCAATATTGAGACAAATGGAATAAAATGGTTTGAAGGCAGTTGGATTATTTGAGGATTCGAATGCTGTTCGTAAATTTACGTAGTATACTGTATTTTCTCGATAGCTGTGCCTCTAATATAGCGTTTCTCAAACTGAGGGAAGAGCTCCCCTGGAAGGGCATGATAGCCCTACGTGTGTGTGGGAGGGGGGCAGCATATCGAAAAGTTGAAAATAAAGATATAAAATATTTATTTATTTATTCTGAAAAAAATCAGAACAAAATAAATTCTGTCACAATGACAAATAAAATACTCATTTACACTGTTATAATATCTTAAAAGTACTTCAGTTAAAGGTATCAGTTGTGCACCATGTGTTTGATAATTAATTTATCAATGCTAAATTAAAAACAAGTTAATTAATTATTAGTGACTCCCAAGGGCTTTTCATAGACAAAATTGTATACAAAATTTAAAATTTATCTTGATAATTTGTACGGTTTATAATTAAAGCCGTATTGTAGCCTAAGCGTCATAGTTACACCTACAATATTATTATTACAATACTACAATTTACAAGAATTATTTCATTTAATCCATCGTTATTGTATAGGGGGGGGGGGCGATGAAAATTATGACTAAAAATAGGGTTTCAAATATTGAAAGGTTGAGAAGCACCTCTAATCAGATATTTATTAAGAATTATAATCAGCGTAATTAACTTATGAGATTTGACTTTATAATTGTGAAATATTTAAAGACACTTATTTGCTGATGAATAAAAAGTATTTATATTTTAGTGATTTGGTTAATATTAGTTCTGAACTTAATTTTGTTTTATAAATGTGCGAGTGTAGATTTATTAGGAACAATTTATCTAAAAAATGTTTCATGCATTAAGTTAATTATACGCTATTCTGTGTCCTACATTTAATGATACATGTTATAATTAAGATTTAAGATATAATTCGGCAAAGTTATTGAGTAATTCTAATTATTTTAATTGCTTTATTTTCTTTTAATAAAAGATTACTTTAATTATGAGATTGCCTTTTCTTTACATGTAACCTACATTTTATGTAAGGTTTCTCTCTGTAATTTAGGGAAAATAACTTCTTTTCGAAACAATGTCTAAGTATTATATTAATTTTAAAAGTTTTTTGTTGGCGGAAACAATTGAGTGTAATCAGTTTTCTTCTAATTGTTATCTTTTTTCGATGTTGCAATAAGAAAATTTATTTTAGGATAATGGTATTGTTTAATTCGGGATGTGATTCAGAAATTAAGATTTCTTCTCTTTTTTTGAAAAAAAAAAATGGAATAAATATCGCTTGCTTTTGATTCTATCTTTAAAACATTTAAGGAAATGAACGATTGTCAAACAATGGGCTCAATTCATGTGACAATCTAGTCATATGATAATGATAACCACTAATTTACAGTCAATCTGTTCAAAAAACTAATGTAACGTCACAGTCACACGATGAAAGCCATTATGTGTTTCCAGCTAATCAGTTCATGTGTTTCGTTGCTGCCAACTTTTCATCTTCTCAGAAACTTTCTCTTAAAAAGTTCAAATTTGTCAACAACAATAAAGCCCATAGGTCAGCGTTTCTCAAACTGTGAGGCGCGCCCTTCTTGAAGGGAGTGATAACTCTACGAGGGGGGCGCGAGCATATTGAAAAGTCGAAAACAAAAGGTTATTTAAAAGATTATTAATTTACTAAAAGTAAACAAACAAAATACTTTCTGATATAATAAAATATAGAATACACATTAACACTGATATAATATACTTAATAAATGTATCAGTACTGTACAATGTATATTTTATTATTAATTTAACAATACTAAGTTAAGAACAAGTGAGTGACCCCATGGGCTTGTATGAATACTTATCTTGATAAGCTTTCGCTCCCCAATGCCACCTTTTCCCACGTAGACGAGCGTATTTTGATGGTTTTTTTGAGCGGGAGGGGAGGGGGAAGAAAAGAAATAAAAAAAAAATCAGCAAATCCTCTGAAATAAGTAATTCCTTCGCAAACACTGTCAAGGTCCTTTTTTTGCATTCCAAGGCCTTCGGAATAGCACTGCACAGAAAATTTCGCGCGCGCGCGTACTTCGGAAAGTCGTATATATACGTCCAGAAAATTAATGATTTGGCTGAGCGAGACGTTTATATAAGTCGGTGGCACATTAGAGGTTTAAGTCGTATTGTAGCTTTAGTGTCAAAGAATAGTATTATTGAATTCAATACATTGTTATTGTATGGAGGGGGGCGCGATGAAAATAATGATTGAATAGTGGGTCACGTATACTGAAAGTTTGAGAAGCACTGCCATAGGTAGACAAAATACATTTTATTTAAATACATACATAAAACAAGTTTTTTTTTTTAGTTTAAAAATATTTTGAATTCTTTTTTTCTTTTTATAACTTTTGAACACCTTTACCCACTTATAAAATTTGAAATTTTATCTAAGCTTTACAAATAGAACAATACAATTAGTTTGATTTCTGTTTTGAATTCAGTGGAGAATGTCTTTATCATGTGACCGTCATGAATTGAGCCCAATTGCACTCACTTAACCTTAACTAACCAAGGTTTATAAATATCGAACTTTTCGTTTTCGAATTTTGAGATTTTTATACTAGGGTCTTCAGCCCTGGGATCCTTTTATTTCTTCCAATACCGAAATCCCGGGATTAAAATAACTAATCCCGGGATTTAATTTCTGTCTAAATTATATTTTTTAAAAAATTTCTCATAAAAATTTTTTTAGAATTTAATTTTTAGAAAATTTATGTAAATTTTTCTTAAATATGTACGTAAAAAATTTTTTGTGAGCAATTATAAGTGCTATAAGTAAAAAAATATATGCAGCTCTCATTTCTCATATAGGAGAACGTCGCACTGATCTAAGTGATTTACTGCAATGCCTGATATCGCTGACCCCACTCCCTCCCAAGATGGCTAAGTGATTTTATGATTTCTCAATAATCCCCTAAGACTGCTTCTGTTACTTGTGCAAACTTTTTTAACTCTTCTTTTTTTTCTTTTAAGAAAAAACAGTAAACATCTAGTCAAAAATACTACAAAATACAAATTTCAAATAAATTATATACTGTTGGACCTCTATATAAAGAAGTCTCTAAATCCCGAAAATAAGTTCGTTATATGGAAAATTCGTTACATAGAAGTTATTTTTCAATTTTCTTTATAAACCACATAAAGAAAATTTTAAATTCATGTACACAAAAAAATAAAAAAAAGTAATTATTCACACCTTTTTGTAAATTAATATATATTTATTTTATATATCTTACCTATAAAAAAAAAGAAAAGAAGAAAAACTGCAGAGAAAGTTTCTTGACTCCTTTATCCACTTCATGAAGAATTAAATTTTTTCCTTTGATGCTCAAGCACTTACGTTTTGATATTTTTGAGCTACAAGAAACGAAGTTATCAGCCCGACGGACCAACACTACAAATGAATGGAGACTAGTTCAAAGACACGGGGACACGAGACAACTTCAGTAAGGGTGAGAGGGAATATTGAAGATGTTTCGAGTGAACTTGATAACAGGGATTAAAGATTGCACTTCTTGGTTGAAACGCCTAGAATTCTATTGCTCTCAGTGAGTTAGGCACCTAATAAAACCAGTGCAAGATTTATGACGACCATAAAATGTGTAAAAGATAGTACAATTTGAAATGTTCAGAAGTACTCAGAAGAATCACAAGAAAAAAAAAGTTCGTTATATAGAAAATGCACTTCGCTATTGGAAGGTTATTTTACGAAGAAAATCGTGAAATGTTCTTGGTTCCAGGAAAAAGTTCGCTGTATAGAAAAATTCGCAATATAGAGGTTAGTAATAGGGAGGTTCGACTGTACTTAGATTTGTATTAATTAAAATTTTTAATGAGAAGGATGGCGCTACATTTCTTTTACAAGTGCTGTTACATCAAGTATACTATTTGAAATCTGCAGTCTCAATTCCGGTTAGACGCTTTCCAGAAGGTTTCTGAGATGAAAATGTTATTTCATACAACTAAGTAGTTTGGAAAGGCATCAAAACTTTCAGAGCTTTTGTGACGGGCTCATCGCGATTTCAACTAATATCCTATTGGGTTTCTTTGGGGCCAGAATGGCAATCTTTCCAACCAAATCCAGAAGGAAAACGTGAGAATGCAAATTAGGAATCTTATAAATAGTAGAAGCTTAGCGTAAGCGAGGTGGCTATGAGAAGTGAATATACGAGGTCTATGTTTTGCCAGAGCTAAGTTAAAGTGAGAGGAAATCCCGAGTTCAAGATTTAAGCTAACCGTACCTGTGCGATCAAGTTAAAGGTGGATACCATTCCACAAGGACAAAAGCCACGTCAGTTAGAGTCAAGCGAATTGCTGTTTACTCAAGATATAGCGGTAAGACTGTTAAATCAAATTATTAAGAACTGTGTAGTTACTGAAGTTAGAAATAGTCGGTAGAGTTAGATATAGTGGTCGGTTACGTGATTATTTGGTAATACGAATTGTGTCCTATCACTCCAGATTCACTTGAATTGAATAATGTTATTATTATTGTATATTGTTTAAGTTAAGATCTTAATAAAGAGATATTAAGATAAACAATATGGCTGCTTCTTCGTTCCTTCCAACAGATCTAGGTCGCGAGGAAAATGTAGAGGTAGGGCAACACCCACGGGCACTTGCCTCACACTTTGAATTTTGATTTCTGTTCTTAATTTTGCACATGTATTTCTACTACATACATTTGTGGTAATGGCTATGTAGTTGCAAGTAATAAAAACTGAATTAATATTCTTGATCGAAATACATGTTGCAGTAGAGTTTTCCGAATGGGAGCAATTTAGTAATCTAAACCCATGTTCCCCCAACCTTTTTATCGCCGCGGACCGGTCGACGTTTGTTAATTTTACCACGGCCCGCTGAGGGGGGAGGATGTTGATTGTTTATATTTTAGACTGTTTAGATTTAATAATTTTAACTTAATTGCATTTAATCGTGACTTCTCAATAAAATATAGCTACACCAAAAAATGAATATAAAGTTATTTAACAAGGAATATAAAGTGATTCTCATAAAAAGTAGCCCAAACCCCAGAAAAATATACCACAGTAAATAAAAGGGAAATACAGTCGAACCTCCATATAACGAACCTCTATATTGCGAATTTTTCTATATAGCGAACTTTTTCCTGGAACCATTTCACGATTTTCTTCGTAAAATAACCTCCCAATAGCGAAGTAAATTTTCCATACAACGAAATTTTTTCTTGTGATTCAATTTTTTTTTCTCCCTATGTTTTAAGTATTTTTGGACATTTCATGTTATGCTCTCTTTCAACACATTTCGTGGTGGTCATAAAGAGAGTTTTGGTGCAGTTCAAAGATGTGAGGCATATGTATATTATTAAACAAAGCAATGTTTTAATTTTAAAAAAATTCAAACAAAATTAACATATTTTAGGAGTAATTAAATTTAACGACGCATGTGGTATGTATGTTTAGAATCTCTAGTTATAAAATAATGTATGCTTTAAATTAGAAAATGTCCTTAAAATTCATTCATTTTAATATAAAATTATTTTCTTAATGTTGAAACAATGCAAAATATTCTTCGATATTCTTTTCTTGCTTTCTTGTCGTTTTAATTTTTTTTTTTTTTTTTTTTGATGGGTAAGATATATAAAATACATTAATATTAACTTACAAAAAGATGTAAATAATTATTTTTTTAAGGTATCCGACTACGTTCGGAACCATAATTTTGCAAAAGCGTATAAATGGATACTATTTATGATATTTAGTGTTACTTAGATTAGTAAACGTATGTAAAATTCTTTTAAGAATAGTATTACAATAAAAAATTATTTAAGTACAATATTTTGACAAAAAATGAACATAGAATGACCCATTTTCAAAATATTCTCCTTTAGTGAAAAATGCTTCTATTATAATAATATTTTGCCTGTATATAACTCAGACTTCTGTACAGAGGCTCAACTAGAATTTTTGAAATATATAACTTAGAAGTGGGTTTATTCATGATTTACGACAACAGAGGGGAGAAATTTTAAGAAAAAAAAGCGCCGATAATTATTTCAATTGTTTGTAACTGAAAATAATGTGAATTTTCAAAAAAAAAAAAAAAAAAAATT
>BMAV01021263.1:267058-284310 GCA_019973955.1 Trichonephila inaurata madagascariensis | reverse complement strand
TTTTCAAAAAAAAAAAAAAAAAAAAATAGTTCAGACTCTATGGAGAAGTCTTTACTTTATATAAGCACACACAAAATACTATTATTTTAGAAGCGTTTTTTATAAAAGGAGAACATTTTGAAAAAAAGTTATTCTAAGTTAGTTTTTTGCCAAAATATTGTAGTTAAATATTTTTTTGTCAAAATATCCTTAAAACAATTTTATACATGTGTTCTAATCTAAGTGATACTAAATATCATGAAAATTATCCATTTATGCACTTTTTAAAATCACGGTTCCGAACGTAGTCGGATACCTTAATGTGTATAATGTTTATGAATTTAAAATTTGTTTTGTATGGTTTATAAAGTATATTAAAAGATGAACCTCTATATTACGAATTTTCCATATGACAAACTTTTTGGGGAGGATTTAGCGACTTCGTTAAATAGAGGTTCGACTGTAGTTTAATGTTTCTTGTGCGGACCTGTACCGGTCCACGGACTGGGGGTTGGAGACCACTGATCTAGACTAGGATGGTACATCTTTAAATTTTTCCACGCCTTTCAGAGTTTGTAAAAGAGGTAAATCTCAACGTTTAATAAGAAACCTTCACGGATCGCCTATAAAAACGCTGGGGACCCCCTAAGGGTCCGTGGGAACCGCTAATTTTAACTGTTACAGAATAAGAACCGCTGATCTCTATCCTTAAAATATATTTACAATTGTAACATATAATTTACTGCCCTGACTTTAAAGAAAGTGTATTGGGTCCTTCTATCATGATTAACGTAATACTCTTATAGATTTTTTGTTCTGACTTTACGTATTATTTGTTGTAAAAATCTAAGAATTGAAATAGTTTTTTCTTTTAAATTGATTTAATAGACTCCAGAGATTACAATCCAAGAATTTAATACAGTGTTCTTAACTAAGTACCAATTCTTTTCATTTTATAGGCTAATATATATATACACAACACTAACTCATTATAATTTAATTGAGATAAAAACTGTTATGTTTACACATCATAAATGTAAAAATATTAAATTTAATTTAAATTTATGTAGAAACTTCAGGCAAAGTTATGGCATTGTAATTTTTGGGTGTATTAAATTAGACCAATAACGATATTTTGAGCTAAAATTTTAAAAAGAAATTATTTATAAAACAAAAAATTCTTCTGGGCACAATGGAAAGGCACTATTTTTAATCTAACTAAGATTTCTAAGTAGCATATTATAAATGCGAAATAATAATAATAAAACAATAATAACACAGTGTAAGTTAACACTATTGAGACCATCCAACATTTCATTTTACAAAACTATTTATTATCCTTAAGTACTAATTTTCACTTCTGTAGATATTTAAGCATTCAAGAATCAAAAAAAGAATAAGAATTAGGAGATATAAGTTGAATTGATTTCTTTTTAAACTTATAAACTTACTTATAATAATATTTCATTCATTTTGAAAAACTTAGTCAAAGCATTCTTCTGACAGATAAGCAAAGAAATTTAAATACTGATAGTTACCGTTTATCATCTGAAGACTTTCTACTAGTGGAATATTAATATGTGTTCTCTTTCCAGCGGCACTTCAAAGAAAATTAGTTGTTTTTATGTTCCTGGAAGACTTAAATTACTCATTGTGTAATGAGGTTAACATTTGAGAATTCCATAAAAGAAAGCAAACATTTCGCAGAAGCATGAATCAGAATATTCCTTTCTTTGTTTAAAAAAAGCCGTTATTTTTTAAATGTCACTATGAAATATAGGTTACTTATTCGCACAAAGAAAAATCGAAGCAATGACCCTCTGGGTAAGAAGCAGAATATTTCGCATTCGTAATAGAAGTGAACTAATAGTTAAAGTTGAAATAGTAAAAAGATATAAAGCTTACGAATCACAAACAAATAAGGAAAACACTCGGGGGAATTGGAACACTTACTAAAATACGATCATCAGATCAAAAATTTGAGAGTTTCCGGAAGTGAAATAACTTAGTAACCACAAAATGAATCCAAATTACGAGAAAATATTACTACAATCAGGTTTTTGTATCGATATTTAGATTTGCGGTAAATTGTATTAATCAGCGCATTTTTTAATCATCGCATCATGGAACTTCTTTTTTTGTCTCATAAATTCTTAAAAACATAATGTAAATTATTCCTCAATAAAACTACAGCGTACACATTGTCATACAATTCTTAATTCTGGAAATAATATTAGACTAAAGCTTTAGATTAATTTCGTCAAAAAAAGATAAAATGTATTAAACTGTTTTTCATTTTACATCTTAATTTAAATCTCGTATTTCAGTAATAGATTTTCTCTGTTTTAAAAAAAGGACAACAGAGTCAATACTTCGGGCTCATTTGACTTCAGAGAAAAGTTATGTAACATTTTGTTTCTTGTGTTTAAAATTCCTTCTTATATATGGAACACGAGTAGTTAATACTTTGAATGACGGTTAACTTTTTCCCGTTATGATATTATTATTTGTAAATAGTTTAAAGGAATTATAACGGTATTTTTATAATTATTTTTTTCAAAATTTTTAGTGATTATTTTGTCAATTCTTTTTTAAAAAATTTCTAATAAGAACTTCTATGTGTCTTAGCTTCCTTGAACATTGTTATAAAAAAACGTTGAAATTTTACACAATGTTTTTTTTATTTGATATAGAATGTTATTAATACTCATATCAATTAAAAGAAAAGGATACACATTACTTTTAAAAAATAATACAAAAAAGTATATGTTTTTTAAAACAAAGTATTTAGTATACACATTCCCACTAACTTTGACCCAATCCACCCTTTGTTAGGTCAAAGTCTGTAACAACTGTAATTCCACACTATTTCACCATCTGCCTATTATATTTTTACGATGCTAACGCCCTTGGACGTTTCTTTTTTTACGACAAACATTAACATCCCAATGAGTACACAATCACTGATATTCCAAATTACGAAATAAATTTTAAAGAATTTAAACCGGTTGCACATTGGATGATAAACTATTCGTAAAAAAAAGGATCTTCATAAATAGAAAAGTGAAAAGTTCAATAGAGTGAGTGAAATGTAAATTATAACTATAACATTTAAATCTTAATAAAATAGCATTAAAACATCTTATTATGTCAGGATCAAAACCTGACATTTGGAAACTGTATTAGCCTGAAGAAGGCCAAAGTACAAAAAAAGCAGAACGGAAAAAAATGGCGGAAGGTTAATACCCTTCAAATGATGCCATTTTCATCTTTATTTCATGAAATATTTGTTTACCTTCGGTGCAGGATGGAACAAGTCAGGGAAAAAACGTTCAACAATGAGTCGCCTTGATTAAATAGAAAACGAATTGCACACGCTCTCAATGGCAATGAACATTGGGTGATAATACGAAAAAAAATATGTTATTCTTTTTGTGAGGCATGCATTACTACTGTGTTTATTCTATTTTCCTTTTGTATGTGACTTGCGTGTTTTGTTGGATATTCTTTTTTATCACAACCAGCATGCTACATCATTAAATCTTCTGCTACAAAAGCTGAAGAACTGACAGATGTTTGCAAACGAATGGAAAGCGGGTAACTTTGAAAGAGGTCGATTACTTTGGCATCTGGATCGACGCAATGATTCCGACGACGAAAAAAAGGCAGATGTGTGTATTTTTTTCTTCCAAATACTGTTCATTTATGTATGTGCTAGCTCAGCTTTCCTCTTGTATTACATGTTTCTATTCTTTTATAATAAATCTTCCATTACACTCTCTAGCAATACACTTTTTTCTGTTCTAGATCAATAAGGAATCATATGAAGAGGTTGTGGGTTGCAACATATAGCTCTTGTTAAAAAACTCGAAAATATTCAAGGTATCTGACTAGTACTTAGTTGTAATTTTCCAAAAACGTATAAATGAACGGTTTTTTTTTCAATTCCTACTATTAGTTCACTCTCTACCTATTTTTATATGTAGATTTATATATATACAGTCGAACCTGTGTATAACGAACCTCTATATTGCGTCTTTTTCTATATAGCGAACTTTTTCCTGGAACATTGAACATTTCACGATTTTCTTCATAAAATAACTTCTCTTTCGCGAAGTGCGTTTTCTATAAGACGAAATTTTTCTTTTTTTATTCAATTTTTGTTCTCCCTTTTTTTTAATGTATTTCTGAAAATTTTTTCTCTCTTTAACACATTTTACGGTGGTCATAAATCTTGAACTGGTTTTATTAGATTCTAACTCGTCGAGAGCAATTCAGTTCTGGACGTTTCATCCAAGAAGTGCAACCTTCAACCCCCATTGCCCATTTCACTAGAAACATCTTCGATGTCCTCTTTCATCCTCAGTGGAATTGTCCCTTGTCCACGTGTTCTAATTATAAAATAATGTATGTTTAATATTACTTGTGTGCTTTAAATTATAAAATGTCCTTAAAATTCATCAATTTTAGTATAAAAAAATTTTCTTAACATTGAAAATACAGTGAATTCTTCGACATTCTTTTTTCTTGTTTTCCTTGTAGTTTTTCTTTCTTTCTTTCTTTTTTGATGGGTAAGATATATAAAATAAAAGGTGTAAATAATTATTTTTTAAATATATAGTGTTCATGAATTTAAAATTTGTTTTATGTGGTTTATAAAGTATACTAAAAGATAAACCTCTATATAACGAATTTTCCATATAACGAACTTTTTTCCAGGATTTAGCGACTTCATTATATAGAGGTCCGACTGTATATATATATTGTTCAAATTTTCAATCGTTCATAAAATACTTTCTATTCATTCATTCAAGTTCAAATACATTTTTTTAAACTTGTAGTGGATGACACTTGATGTTAATACAGTTTTTTCAAATGTTAATTCATTCATTAGATTAAAAAATGAATAAACAGTAACAAACAAAATTAATAGTCCAACAGCATATATAAAAGGAAAATCATTCTTTGTGTCTCTGTAGCGCAATGGAAAACGCGTTGGACTTCTAATTCAAAGGTCGTGGGTTCGAATCCCACCTGGGATAACCTTATTTCTGAGAATGTGATTTCTTTTTTACTATACTATTTTATTAGAATAATTAAATTTAATTACTGAATAAACAGTAACACAAAAAAAATAGTCCAACACCCCCTATATAGAAAAGAAAATATAAAATTGCAAGGAAAAAAATCGCTTTCTATTTTGTCACTTAGACATCATCCATCATCTGTATTATTCATCTGTATATACATATTTATATTAATTGTAACTATTTAATAAAAAGTAACATATTTATATTAATTGTAACTATTTAATAAAAGTGTCTTTGTTGACCTAAGCAGGAATTGACATAAAAAAAATATATATTACTTGTTTTATATTTAGTGTCACTTAAATAAGAATGTACACATAAAACTTTTTTAAGAATATCGTCATGAGAGATAAAAAGTTATTAAAATGCAATTCTTTGGTGAAAAATGAAGAAAGGATGACATATTTTCAAAATATTCTCTTATTTAAAGGAAAACGAATGTATAATAATTAAAAAAGTTTGCCTGTGTATAACAATACTCCTTCCTCTACAGAGCCTGAAGCAGGATTTTTGAAGAATTCACATTATTTTCAGATTTACTATCAATCGAAATAATAATATGTGTTTTCGGTTAAAATTTATCGTACTCAAACACTTACATAAAATATGAAAAAAAAATCCATTTCTATATTATACATTTCAAAAACTTTAGCTCAGGCTTTGTGCAGAAGTTTCTTCAGTAAAATTAGGCCAAATATTATTATTATTATTATAGAAGCATTTTAAACAGGAAAATATTTTGGATATGGCCCTTTTTCTTCATTTTTTATCAACAATTGGATTTAAAAATTCTTGCTGCAATAATATTTTCAAAAACCTTTATGTGTATATTCTAATTCAGGTGACACTAAATATCAAAACAATTAATCATTTATATGCCTTTTTAAAATCATGATTTCAAATGTTGTCGGATACCTTTTGTATTTCTGCTCCTAAGTCTAGGAGCAGAAATGCAAAAATTTTACTGATTTTTTATTAATTTTTAAAAAGGTAAAAAAAAAAATGAAATGTTTAAAGTGATTTGAATTATTTTCTGAAGTTTTCTTAAATTATTTTGTGGGAAATGTCCGATTTGTAAGATTATCAGTGTTTTTGAGGACAAAAACACACACAAAAAAAGAAACAGAAACAGAATTTTTGAGAAAAAAAGAGATACAGGACTTTTCAACAGCTTTTTGATTTGATTTAATTCATTTTTCTCTAATGAATTTATTTTCTTCAAAATTTGCCTTGGGATTGACATTTTGTTTGAAATTACCTCAATGTCTTAGGACTACATTTGTTATTCAAAAAATTAAAAATTGGTGCAAAGAATTTTGATTATTTTGATAATTTAATTTACAACAGAAAATTATAGTTTACAATTAAATTTAATTTATTAAATTAAAATTTTACATTTGAAAAAAATAATTTGGATTATTTTTCCGAAAAAATGTATTGCAATGTATTTTTTTTCTTTGTTTATTATTTAATGTAACTCAAAAATCTTGAATCAGATTCGTTATTTAAATATAAATAAGAGTTTTATTTAAAAAGAGATTATTTTAAATTTTAATCCAAAAGGATTCATTTAACCCTACACGCGAGTAATGGAAAAATATTAAATAATTCAAAAAGTATGAATGCATCTACATATAAGACATAAACACATACGAAAACATAATATACTAAATTTTATAAAGATCGAATAAAAATTAAATTTTTATCATTTTGTATCCCACTCATTAACACTAAAACATTTTTTTATTCCAAATTAAATACAAGTTATTATTATTATTATTTTTTTTTTTTTTTGAAAAAAGAAGAAAATAATGTAAATTTTTGCTGAAAAATGTTATTCAATATTATATTTTTAAAAAATATAAATATTGACGAACCCACAACGTAATCTTATTACAGATCTTCTCTAAGAGCATGAACTTTCATTTTTAAAGCATGATTTCACAACAGCGTAGTAAATTAGAGACTGGTTAAGAAATATTTCTGCCTTTTCGTTTTATTTTTCATCTCCTTGTGTATCTACTTAACCTCTTTAAATATCCTTTCAGTTTGAATAAATTGCAAATGAGCTTTGGAAAGTCTTATTATAATGAATCACTTTTACAACTGTTTTACAAACCAGTTTGTAGGAGTGTATCTATAGCTTACTCAACGAGAAAGCGTTTGTTCACCTCTAGATTAATCTGACAGCTAATTTTAAGAAGCAGTTTTAATTACGGAAACTCTTAAACTTTTCATTGACTTTATAAAGTGAGTGTTTTTTATAATTTGCTAAACATTAGAAGTGCTTCTGTGGAGTACAAATTCTTTATTTGTGTTCAACTGTATTCTTTTCTTAAAGCTGCATCGAATTGGTATTAAAAAATTCAGAAAAATAAAATAAAAAATGCTTTTTGATTTTTTCAAAAGAAAAATGTTTAGGGAAAATTTATAAATAATAAGCAGTGGGTTTTTTTATTTAAAAAAAATTATATATTATAAATTCTATTTACTTGTTTAATTAATTAAGTAGTTTTTGTGGAATTAAAAAATTGAGTTGAAACACTGAAGTCTCAATCCATGTACATACATCGTTCAAACAATATTCATTATGAAATGAGTCATTTCCTTAGAGTTAGAATTCTATTTTAAGTATAATACTTTTCATTGTTTGCTTAGTTTATTTCTTTATCGTTACTTTTATTTTATGCCTTTTCATTTTGACACATATTTTACTTTTACAAGATACTTTACTTTTATATGTCAGAGATGAATGCATATGGGAATGGATTTTCTAATTGATTGAATTTAAATTTTAATCACAATAGTCATATCTTCTGGGATCACAGAAAAAGAATCAATTGTTTTAACAAACGATACACACGATACGATTTAATGAGAAATGGGTTAAATTCATGACGGTTACATGTTTAATCAATCATGTGTTCTCCACCAAATTCAAAACTGACGTTAAACTAATTTGTACTTGCTGTCCTATTTGTAAAATTTAGGAAAAATTTCGATTCTTATATTTGGGTAAAGATATTCAAGAATCGCGAAAAAACATTTCACCAAAAAAATTTTAAAATATAAAAATAAATCTCTTATTTTATACGTGTACTTTTAAATCAAGTGCATTTGGCTTACTTAAGTGAGTTATTACTGTTGACAAATATGAACTAAAAAGCTTCTGCAAAAAGCAAGAATTGACAACAACGAAACACATGGACTGATTAGCCGGAAACACTTGACTGCATTTATCGTATGAGTATGACGTCACATGAATCTATAAAGTGATTGGCTGGAAACAAGTAAATGTAGCTATCATGTGACTATGATGGTACATGAATTTATAAAGAGATTGGCTGGAAACATGTTCATGTAATTATCATCTGACTATGACGTCACATGAATTTATAAAGAGATTGGCTGGAAACATGTAAATGTAGTTATCATGTGACTACGACGTCACATGAATCTATAAAGAGATTGTCTGGAATGTAAATGTAGTTATCATGTGACTATGACGTCACATGTATTTAACCCAATTTATGGTTACCTTAGTTGAATATTCGTCGTTGAATATGAAGAATAAGAAGAAAAATAAGCTTGAAAAAGAGTGTATGTATGTAAATAAGTCCCTTATCAAGTTATTAAACTTGTTGCACTAAATAGATACATGAAATAACCAAACAATTAAAAATCGATAGACAGTCTATTATGGAATTGTAATAAATAAGATATAAAATATAGTATGTGAGTAAAAATATGTTGAGTTTCAGCACCAAAGTTCTGTTGATTATATTGTTCGATTCTCAATTTTATCTAGGATCCTCCAGTTAAAGTGTTTGAGTTTTTCAAAGGCTTTACTTTTTTTACATTCAAAATAAAATAATTATTGATGTATACTATTTTATATAAAACAGTAAAATAAATTCTATCTTTCAAAATTTGAGAAGCATGGCAATCTCGATGATGAAAGTGACAGATTTAAGGGTCTCGTATTTCTGAAAATCATCTGTAACAGGAACTTATGCATATTTAATCTATTCAGGTTCAAAACACGCATGTTGGAGCAGCGTGATTGTAAGAGATAGGATGGCAGGCCAGGCATCAATTTAGTTAATTGTCGTCATAATTAAAATTTCGAAGCATATAGACCAAGGAAGGCGAACCAGTAGCACGAGTGCCATTAATCGCCCGCGACACAATATTTTGGGCACGCCAGCTTTCAAATTGGCTTGCATTTTATTTCAAAATAACAAAGTTCATTGTGAAGTATTACGAACAAACACAAGTGATCGGTCGCGAGGCTGAGGGGAGAACACTCGTTCGTTATTTTCTTGCCTTAGTTACTTCATAGACTACAATTGCTTATGATGCAAAGTTTGTCTACGCATAGCATAATCAATTTCTTTGACACAACTGTATTTTACGGTTTTGTGACGGCTCACGCGTCCTTTCTGTAACATAACCTCTGAGTTCTTTGACGGCCAAGATTAATGGCAAATCTTTTCCAACCCAAATCCAAGAAGTGAAATGAAGGTATAGATGCAAATAAGATAGCCTTTAAAAGGACAGAAGTTTTAGTAAGCGGGCTGGCAATTTAGAGAAAGTTCAGTTTGAAAAAGGTAGAAGTGTAATTTGACGGCCTGCCCAAGAATCACGGATATCTAGCCATTACTACAAGGTGCATACTATTGCACACGAGCCCAACAACTTATCTGAAGGTGTTTGAACCGTTGCTTGGAATTCAAGGTAGGAAGATTATTTTCCCAATTCGTAATATTTTTAGGATTGAAAGTAGGCGGATAATATAATTATTTAGACAAGTGATCCAATTGCGCGATCTGTTTTAGTTACGGCTACGTGTTTTGGTTTATTCTCACTTAATATATGTTTGTTCAATATATAAGTAATTTAAGTTAAACTCTTAATAATAAGAATTCTAAAATGTCTCTTCATTTCGAGAATCCCACACCTCTAACTTACGCTGACCCACAAAGATATGGTCGACAAAGATCAACCATATCACAGTTTGTGTTATATTTTCTATTTTTAACTGTTATTTAGCATGGCCAGCAAAAGACCAAAAAGTGCAAAATAGTAAGTGTAATAGAGAACTTCAAATTTGGTGAATCTAGAAATATGACATTATATTTGTAAAGACGACAAAGCGGTGTGTGTTTTATGTTCGGGAATACTGGTATGCAGAACATCATCTGTAAAACGACATTTTGAAATAAATCACAAATCCTCTTGTTAAGAAAGTGATCCACAGCAAAAATAATTAATTGCTTAGAAACCGTTTGGCAGATGACTCGAATTCAGTATGCATTCTACTAAAAATAACATGCTACAATCCAGATATAAGTAATTTATCATTCAATCTGCAACAACAGAAGTCACACTAATGTTTACTTTAATTAGAATTACACGTATAACTAAAACATTTGCAACTATACAGTACAAAAAGTATTTTTTCGTAGTAAATAAAGAGTGTTGTGTTGTTAGTATTTAGTTATATTATATTTTCCAAATAATTACAAGTAAAAATTATTTGATGGCACGTCTATACCTCATTAAACAATAGCACGTTGATCTATAAAGGTTCGCCACCCCTTCTATAGACTGAATTATTCTTTGAATTGGACCAAAAAAAAGCAGACGTAAACTTTTATTATTACAAACATAAAATTGGGGATTTTATATAAGAATACACTACGTTTTAAAAATGATTATCTAGAATTATAAAGAATAATTTCTGAAAAACATTTTTAATATCTGTTTCGGATCAAATGTAAAGCTATTAAAATTCTACAGTTACACAGAAAGCAAAAGTCTTTCTGATTGGAAAATATGAATACGCATTTCACACTCGAATTGAAAAGAAAGAACTCATTCAATCATAAAAAAAAATATTTTACCAAGGATTTCTTCTTAACTGAAAAATATGGTTATGGATCATTAATGATGGAACAATGACTTTCTTTTTTTTTAGAATACATGATTGATAATCGAATATTTACTAATTTTTAATTCTGTTCATCTATCTAAGAGTTTTAGTGCCAGTCAAATTTCTACCAGTAATTTACTTTTATGAAGGTTAGAGGCGTATAAAGATATGACAAATCTTCTCCTACCCATTATTTTACAGCAAGATAAAACCTCTGATAAAATACATGTACAACAGAACCTATAAAAATGCAGTAATGATTACTTAAGCGTAAAAAAATGTGCCACTTCCTGCCTCGCTATAAACGTCGGTTGTATCAAATGAAGAAAGGTCAGAATTGCTATGCTCATTGGGATTCTGGATCCGTTTATCGGTCATTTAGTACATTTGAATCGAAATTGAATGAGGTGTGATGTGTAATCCGAGGACATGACCTTCTACATAACTATTTAAATTTCTGAATTTTTAAATATCTTCTCAGTAATGTTTTCAGTATTTACTCGTGTAGATTACATTGTGCGTTATGAAGATGGAATTTGCAAAGTTTATCAAAATTTTAAGTAAATAGAATAAGTTGAATTTAAGAATAATGCACATTTTTTTACAATCTTTTATAAGTAAGTTTTTTTTTTTATAGTAATAAAATATTTTTCAAATTACATGAAATAGCTTCAGTTAAATAGCTTTGAAATGTATTAGACTAACAATTATTATTCTAAATGTCTTTTTTAAAACAAAAAAGATTAAATTAACAGCAAAAAATTTTATTCCAAATCATAATTGAGTGCCATTAATATTTCTATTGCAACAAGGCTAAATTAAACTTGCAAAAAAGCACTAGCAATACTGGCGTAGCCAGTCCTGAATGTGCCCCGTATCGAAATTTCTTGTACACTCTTTTTTTGGTGGCTGCTTAATATATTAACAAATTTTCCATCCCATATGTTGAGGCTCCTGTAGCTTGGGGGTCGTGTATCATTGATACGGTGGTAGCTCTACAACCCTGTTCAACAACAATTCTAGCAATGCGCAACATTTATGCTCAGTTTTTTTTTGTAAATTATTCTATAATTATTATTAATGTATTAAATTTTCTCCGTGATTACAGGTTTACAATTTTTTAACGGTAGAAGTTTTTATCAAACTCAACACAAAAACTCAAACTCGATGGCGCAATAGCCCATGAGGGTCAAGGCCTACTTTGCCCATCCCAGTATACTTGACCTTTGGGCTCTGAAGTGCATCAGCAGATGTCCCGATCAGGTGGTCAGTCAGAAGTAAAAACCCTTATGTTTTAGTCCCCAAGCAAGCTTGGTACTCTTTTATCGAACCATTGAAGGGATGAAAGAATGAGTCGACCTTGCCCAACCCGAGAATGGAAACCCGGACCTGTGGTGTGGTTGTGTGATACTCTACCACTCGGCCACTGGGCCCGTGGAAGTTTTTCAGTGAAGATAAGAAAAATATATGTATTTCCACACTTGTAAAGATATTTATCCGATAGCAGCAAATAGAAACAATTTACGTAAATAAGAACAGAAAATTTTTATCAGAATTGCATGATTTTATGTCAACTATAGAGAGCATGGTTAAATTTGTAGTATTTTTTTCAATGGGCTGCATATTAGCAACTAAGCCTTTGTAGACACGTCAAGTCCCCAAGAGTGGAAGTCATTTCATAGGTGGCACCATCTAGTGGTGGCTTCCGCTATCAAATTGCGACGTTTGCATTTTATTCAATTCAAACTCTAGTTGGATGCTAAATATTTCCACGATTTAATTTTTCCGAGATTACCAGAGCCAAATTGATACTCAAAGGATCTTTTACATGCCACATAATCATATGACATACGTACCTACGATATTCGTATCCAGAAAATCTATCGATTCCAGCCGGGGTTAAACGAGCAACCTTAGGCTTTCGAAGTGGGCACGCAACATGTAAGCCACCGGAGACGACTATTTGAAGGCTACAGTTGATTATTTAAAAAATTAAGTATTATCTCTTATTTCTGTACTATGCTATCACAAATGTATATTTCAATTTCCTTCGTCAAAAAAAATTGATCAAGTTTGACAAAAAAATTGAGAAATAATCATTTTAAACTTGTTTCTTTATATTTGACTGACAAAAATTCAGTGGAACAAATGTAATTTAGAATATCAACAACCGAAAAATAAATTAAATGATAATTTACACATTTTAAGTGAATAAAGAAAAATGAATCGAATTTCATTCTTAAGCAACAAGTCAAAATTCATTTTATTTTCTTTAGATCAGGGATTCCCAAAGTGGTCTATATCGACCCCCAGGAGTCTACATCAGCAGGAAAAAAAATTGAGGGTCCAGAAAGTGTAAATTGGGGTCTATGATTATGATTCTCATTTAACCAGTTTGTATCTTTATTTTTTACTTTTAAAATGAATGGAATAAATATTCCACATGCACAGGGGCATTGCTTATTTACTTACGTTATTATAATTTAAACACATCTATCTATCTATCTCGAATTTTTTGGGATATCGTAAGAAAGTTTTTACTTGCTTTTCCAATTGAAAAGGAATTTCAGCACTGTTTCCAATCTTCATAACTATAGAAAAAAAAAGAAGAAAAAAAAAATGGAAACTACTAAAATAGAGTAGATTTAGGTTTCAACCTAACAAAATAATGTCGAATGTTGAAAATTTGTTATAAAGCCTCAGAGTCATCCCTCCCATTAAAACCATTTGTTTGTTGCTCAGTTATTTTGTGTAACAGGTACCGAACTTTAATTAATAAATGTTTAAAATTAAGATGTGTTTGTTTTAAGATTTTTACACTACAGATAAAAATTTAAATCTTTTAAAGTATGAAACTCTGGACCGGCTATCAAAAACTTATTTAAGTTGATGAATTTGCAAAAATTTAATATTAAGTAAGCATGGGTCTACCCCAAACCGGAAAACATGGCAAGGGGTGTATGAGATAAAAAAAAAGTTTGGGAAACTCTGCTTTAGATTGTAAGTATATTACTTTTAGTGATTGATGCATCTCTATTTCTTGTCTTTAAAATTCACTAAATAAAGGTCAAAAAGTTAAATTATTTATTTCTTCAGAAAAACCATTTGACCCATGATAATTAGTGTACAGTAAGACAGCGAACTGATGCGATAAGTGGAACTGAGTGACAACCACGTAAGTCGGGTTATGATTTCGCATAGAAATACGTATCAGTGGCGCACACAAGGGAGGGGAGGGGGTCCTGGGGGTCTGGACCCCCAAAGCCCTTGATTTTTTTTCTATTGATTATAGTTCTAAGTATATAGTACGTAAAATTTAATTAAGTATTTGTTATTAATGATTAATTTTATTATAATTAATGCTAATTATTTACTTAATAATTAGTTTTTTACTCTTTTTTTTTGTTCCCAAAAATCGACAAAATCTAAAGGAGCATGATACAAGATTGGTGAATTTTCGACCCCGGCCCTCCCCCCTCCCCTTGAAAAATTCCTGTGTGCGCTACTGATACATATAAATTATTTTTATTTAGGACCAGAGACGAAAGAAAATAATTGCTTAGAAAAAAAATTTTGAAAAAAACCTTAGATAACGAGAAAATAGAGAATGGGAAACAGAAGTTTTTTTGATGTAGAAGGTTTCATAAATTATCTAACAAAATAGTATGCCTGCTCAAAGGTTATTTTTTTCTGGGCAAACCTTTCTCGTAGTATGCCAAAAATGTTCTTATTCCTTATTTTGTTGAAAGTATGCACTCATCGTTGGAGTTGAGGCCTTCTATCAAATTCAGAACCAGCATTCGATCCTCTGATTGAAATGCGTCTATAGACTCAAGTTCTTCAATGCCTTGCTCTTGCTCATGCATTTCTATGAGCTTCTTCAGTTGTCAGGTCCTGAATCCAGCTGTTCTTGAAAGAAAATACTATCCACTTCTAAATTTATTTGCCTGGCAAAATCGACAATTTCTTCTGAATCACATTACCAATTTTATTAATTTTTTTTCTCAAACAAAAGACGACTCGACGAAGTTTGAAAATCGAGTAACTCAGGACTCTCGTACGCCAGAGTAGCTAAGTCGACTTATTACTGTATATAAAAGGAAACACTAGCAGTAATATGCATTGCTTCTCAAACAATAACTCAGTGGTACAACAGCCCATGAGGGCCATCCCCATATACGTGACAATTGGGCACTGAGGTGCATAAGCAGATGTACCAATCAGGTGATCAGTCTGAAACGAGATCCCCAGTGTTTAAGTCCCCAAGCAAGCTCGGTACTCATTTATCGACTCATTGCAGTAGGGATGAAAGGTTGAGTCGACCTTGCACAGCCCTAGGATAGAACTCGGACGTGTGATGTGGAAGCCTCGATACGCTACCACTCGATCATTGGGCCTTCATGCATTGCTTCTTCTACCAGCAAATATAAGGAAATGCTAAACGAGCACATACACAAGACAATTCTAAAATAGCAAGTACCTCCATACCACTGCAAAAATATAATATTTATATAGATTGTGACATCTCTCCCGTTCTTCATCTAACATAACCTCTACGTTCTTTGACGGCCACGATTAATGGCAAAACTTTTCCAACCCAAATCCAAGAAGTGAAATGAAGCATAGATGCAAATAAGATAACCTTTAAAAGGATAGAAAGTTTAGTGAGCAAAGATGGCAATTTAGAGAAAGCTCTGTTTTGGAAAAGGTAGAAGTGTAATTTGACCGCCTACCAAAGCATCTCGGATATCTAGACATTACTACAAGGTGCATATTATTGCACGCGAGCCCAACAACCTATCTGAAAGTAATTAAACCGTTGAGTATTCAACCAAGGTAGGAAGATTATATTCTGAACGCTAGTATATTATTGAGATTGTGATTAGGCAGATATAATATATTTATATTGATAAGTGATCTAATTGCGCGATCCGAGTTAGTTAAGACTTCGTGTAGTGGTTTATTCTCACTTAATATAAGTTTGTTCGATATCTAAGTAATCTAAGTTAAATTCTTAATAAAAATCATATTAAGAATTCTAAAATGTCTCATCATTCCGAGAATCCCACACCTCTAACTTACGCGGAAACCCCACGACATAGCTATCGAACGATGGTCATGTCGCAAGATACTTTCCTAAAATTAACCTTTAAATCTCATTTTAACCTTAGTTCCAGATGAAAACTACTAAGCAAAATTTTCTTCATGAATCTAATGATTATTTTTGTTTATTATAATTATTATGTTCTATTCAGCCATACAATAACAAAGTCTGATTGATAAATTTAATTTATTTACATTACTTTTAAAACTAATATAGTGTTATGCATAATTCATTATTTTAACTTAAATAGTTGCTCATTCAGGGTAAAAAAATTGTATTTAAAAAAATGTTAATATTTAAACTGCTGATTTTAGCATCTCTCTGAACTAAATTTAGAATTTAATATTCCCTTCCTTCCTCAGTGGCACGACAGCCCAGGGTGGGCCTTGGCGGCCTTCTCAAGAAACCTTTTCCAGGCCAGCATTCTTCCTGCTAGTGCCGCGTTTCTCAAACTGTGGGGCGCGCCCCCCCCCTTGGGGGCGTGACAACTCTGCGAGGGGGGCGTGAGCATATTGAAAAGTCGAAAACAAAAGCATTAAAAAATTGTTAATTTACTGAAAGAAAACAAACAAAATACATTCTGACATAATATTTAAAAAAATGCGCATTTACATTGATATATTACACGTATAAATGTACCAGTGCTACACAATGTATTTCATAATTTAACAATATTAAGATAAGAACAAGTTAAATAATTACCAGTTACTCCATGAGATTGTGTCATATATAAAATTATATACAAAAATAAACACTTATCTGGATAATTTTTGTATGGTTTATAATTAATCCCTAAAATACCGATTAAAGGTTTTGCGATTCGCTCCCCAATGCCAACCGTTTTCCACGTAGGCGCGCGTATGTGATATATTGGGGGCGAGAAGAAATAAATAAGAAAACAATCTGAAATAAGTAAATCCTTCGTAAACGTTGTCAAGATCCTTTTATTGCATTCTAAAGCCTTAGGAATAATTTTATGGATAGTAGTTCACAGGAAAGATCGTACTTCGGAAAGCTGAATATATACGTCCGGGGACATTAACGTTTTGACTGAACGAGACGTTTATATACGCTGGTGGCACTTAAGAAATCGAAGTCTATCGTAGTTTTAACATCAAAGCATAGCATTATTGAATTCAATACA
>BMAV01021263.1:248615-266958 GCA_019973955.1 Trichonephila inaurata madagascariensis | reverse complement strand
TTATGATTAAATATTGGGTCACGAATATTGAAACTTTGAGAAGCACTGTGCTAGTGTTCTCCAATTCCTAGTTCTTAAAACTAGGAGATCTTTTTCTTAGGCCATCAATCCCTCTAAGATTTGGCCTGCCCTTTCTTCCTGTGCCAATTGGTTGAGCATTGAAGTCTTTTTTAGTGGTGCGGTCTTCGTTCATTCTGATAAAGTGACCTGCCCATTTAACTCGGTGTATTTTGATGAAGTTAACAATGACAGATTCTTTATATGATTAATTGAGCTCTAAATTTGATCGTCTTCGCCATGTTCCGTTTTTCTGAATTCCTCCAAAAATAAATCTTAAAATCTTCCTTTCGTAGATACTTATTAGGCTCTCATCTGTTAGAGACATGGGCCAAGTTTCACAAGCATAAGTTAATACTGATCTTAAAAGACTTTTATACAGTAAAAATTTAATATTTAAGAGCAATAAAGTTCTACGAGGAAAACTAAAACCTTTAAATATGGAATATGTACATTATGTTACTGCATGAAACCAACAGAAATTATATTTCTGTTACGAATATGGAGAAGCTTATCGGTCTTTGAAACTTATATTGAACTTTTCTTTGACACTTGTTAAGTATTTTAACACTCTTTTATAAGCTTCACTTGTGTCTGTATGTAACGGAATCTTTGAACCCATTTTACCCACTTTAAAAGGTCAGATTAATTCGAAATTTTGCTCACTTATCCAGTACCGATGACAATACAATGATTTAATAATTTTGTTCCATTGTTCTGATCAGGATCATCAGGATTAACGATTTCCCATTTTCAGATCCCATCCCGCATCTGGCGATTAATTTCGGATCCCATTTCCAGATTTGGTGACTAAAAGATTAAGTTACAACTTAGTTCAATTAACTATAAAAGGGTGCTTTTTAGTTTTTTTAAACTATAATTTATCCTATATAATATCTTTTTGCTATGTGTTATTACTAGTATATATTAAGATTCTTTCCAATTTAGGGAACAAAACTTCTTTAAAGTAATCACATGCTTATTTCCAAAATTCAGGAAAAATAAACGTTTTGTGACGGGGCTTTACGAGACTTTCTACTAATAATCCTCTTGGGGAATCTTTGGGTCAGCAATAGCGTTTTTTCGCAGCCATCCCTCTCTAGAAGAAACCATGACATACAGATTAGCTAGTGTATTTATAGTTAAAGTTTAATAATCGTAGATAAGAAGAAAAAGGGAGCGGAGTCGATGAAAGCAGTGCTGATACGGTAAGAACCAGAATTTCGCAGCGTGACTAGAGGACGGACTTTAACTGTTAGAACAAATTAGGGAAGTTAGGATTATTAAGATAGCATTGATTAAAATTAAGATATTCTGAATTTGTACGTTTAATTACATAAGATGTGGGCTCTCTTTATATCACTCCAAAGGCTCCCTTTATAGTTTGCTTGTCTTGAAATATTATCTTTGATAAAATTATCTTTGGTAAATTAGAGTTATCAGGGTTAGTCTGGGTCATCCATCTTCACCTCCTACAGATTTAGGCCGATTAGAAGATGGGGAAGCGTCCCCAAGGGTGAGGCCTTTACAATTTTAAATATGTTCGTTAGCAAATGTTAACGAAATAATAAATACTTTGAATATTTTGAATTATCTAAAAAATTACCTCAAAAAAGGATTTCAAAATGGTTATAAATTGATGAACTAGCTTAGATTTTGTTTTGATTTTCTCTTACAAGAAAAATGAAACCAAAATAAAGGAATTAACTGTCTATTTCATAGATTAATGTAAGTCAAACATCTTTTTGCTGAAACCGAAAGATATTTATCAGTGAACCGTATAATAAAAAGTACATAAAAATAAATCACAAACAATTTGATCCCAATTAGGGAAAAAAAGCTTCCTCCGTTCAAATAATCTGGTCATGTTCCATTTCACTCAATTCAATAAATAAAATCCCAGCTTTTAAGAATAACTGAAAGTATTCTTCTTTTAACGGTTCAAAAACCGCAAGCATGATACAAAATAAACAATTTGATCTTTCAATTCTTACGATCTTAATTATAATCTACGAGTGCGGAAACAGATAACATGTCTTTAGACTTAGAATTGTATAAATGCGACTTCGATTTTTTCTCATAGTTGATTCTAGCACAAACACACACAGAGAGTTCAGAAGTTAGATTTTTTTTTCGAAAAGGAATTTTATATTTTAAGTACTTTTTACTCGTATATACCATCCAGCATATAACGCTCACTTTCTACACAAAAATAAAATCGAAATTTACTCTCTGGTGTGCGTTATATATATATTCTATCCAACATTTTCGATAGGTTTTTGCTCAATATTATTAATAGAAAGGGGGAAGGTTGACTGGTCAAAAAACTTTTTTATTGTACTCAGATTTAGCGCGGGATTTGCATTTTTGAATGCAATTCTTAGGTAAGTTACCTTTTTCTTGTAATGAATTTAGATATTCTATCCATTATTTTCAGTAGGTTTCTGCTCAGTATTTTTAGCAGAAAGGGGAAATGTTGGCTGGTCAAAAAACATGTTCATGTTTTATATAAATTATTTTTTATATAAAAGCTGTCCTACGCGTCAGCAGTTTATAATAGTGCAGCATCCATAATTTCATATTTTAAATTCTATTATTTATAATTCTTAGTATATCCTCCTTTCTAAAACCTTATGTCTGGTTTATCTCTCAATTTCGATTTTTTTCAATTTTTATAATTTTTTATTATTCATCGCTCTTTAGAAGAGAGAATTTTGACTATATGTATATATATATATATATAAACACGATAGCTACAAAAATAAAAAAAGAGATTAGCATTAAAAAATTAGACTTCTACATAGATCTGAATACTGTTTATTTAAAAGAAATAACATACTTAATGAACTTAAAGGGTTGTAGTTCTCGAAATATGCTTTTTTTTTCAAAAGACTAGATTATTTCTCATAAATAACTTCAAAACATAAGAGAATTGCATACGTACATTTAAGGTTCCTTCGAAAAAAAATAAGTGCGCGTTATACGGCGAATATACCTAAAAATTAAAAGTTGCAACTTGAAAGTACAGGTACGCATTATACACCGAATTTTACGGTAAGTTTTTTTAAAATAAATTTTGGTTGTTTAGTTGCTTAAATTTGGTTTAAGTTTTAGATTTTGTTATCCATTAATAACCAATATTAAATATCATCATCTACAGCAGTGGTTCTTTAACTGTGGTCCGTGGACCACTGGGGTCACCGTGGCTTTCCTAGGGGGTCCTTGGAGTCTCTCATATAACTTTAAGATTTTTCTCTTACAGACTTTGTGTGTGAAAGACCTCTTTGAAAAATTGAAAGACGTAATATCCTAAACTAGGCCACTAAATTGTGTGTGCCCTAGCTCTACTAGAACATGTATTTCGATCAAGAATATTGTTAGGGAGGGGTGTTAAAGCTCTTGGGGGTTCTCGCGATGTCAGACTGATACATAAAAGGGGGCCGCGGCGATCGAAAGTTTAAGAACCGTTGATCTACAGGAATATAGACAGTATAAATCGTTCATTATGAAAATCTATGCTGAATTCAAAGGTTTAAGTACCTGAAATATTTTATGTAAAACGAACAATTTATATCATTCAGTACCTAATTATATTCGAACTCACGACAATCCGGTCACTGGTTCGTGACCATGACCACTCGGCTACCTTGGCCATACCAATTAAAACTCAATTTAAGGTATCCGACTACGTTCGGACCCGTGATTTTGCAAAAGCGTATAAATGGATAATATTTATGATATTTAGTGTCACTTAGATTAGAAAATGTAAATACAAATTGTTTTAAGAATAGTATTACAATAAAAATTATTTAAGTACAATATTTTGACACAAAATGAACATAGAATGACACATTTTCAAAATAATCTCCTTTTGTGAAAAATGCTTCTATTATAATAATATTTTGCCTGTATATAGCTCAGACCTCTATACAGGGGCTCCACTAGAATTTTTTAAATATATAGAAGTGGAAGAAGTGGGTTTATCCATGTTTTACGACAACAGAGGGGAGAAATTTTAAGAAAAAAACGTCGATAATTATTTTAACTGGTTGTAACTCTGAAAATAATGTGAATTTGTCAAAAAAAAAAAAAATAGTTCAGACTCTCAGGAGAATTCTTCACTTTACATAAACACACACACAAATATTATTAGTTCCGAATCATTTTTTATAAAAGGAGAACATTTTGGAAAAAGGTTATTCTAAGTTAAATGTTTGCCAAAATATTGTATTTAAATAATTCTTTTTTTGTCAAATGTCCTTAAAACAATTTTATACATGTATTCTAATTTAAGTGACACTAAATAGCATGAAAATTATCCATTTATTCGCTTTCTTAAAATCACGGTTCCGAACATTGTCGGATACCTTACCTCGACTGAATTGTACCCTTGTATTTTGGTACCTTAGGTAACTATTAGAATAATCATTATTCCAAAAAATGCACTAAATATTTATGAACTTTCGCAATGAAAATTGATAGGATAGCTTGTTTAAATTTTGAACATAAGGAGATGCTCTGATTAACCTAAAATTAATTAGTATGTCCCAAAAATTCATGTATCTTGGCCGCAAATAGTCATTTAAAAATAATTCTTTGTATTGGGTGATTTCCTACGTAAAAGAATATTTCCTATTTAGATGTTAAGCTACTTTCTTTTCTTACGACATGATGAAGAAAATAGTGTACAAATGTGTTTTATTCATTGTGTCCTATATCTATAGTTCTAATATGTCTCATACTAAATGACTAAATTTAATTACATGGTTCTGCCGATGGAATTCAATAATGTGGAAAAATTTTCTCTACAGATTTTTTTGAATACATGGCTTTACCAAAGAACAAGTGATAGATTTTTACAGAATTTTCTGACTGAAAGTTATATTACATTACTGCAATTTTTAAATTCAACCGTTTTATTGAAAAATTTCATTGCCGTATTCTTTTCATCCCAATTTAGATCTTTGTAATCTTTTTTTAAATCTTTCTAAGTCGAAAAACTTCAATGTATCTGGAAGAGATTCATTTTTTTGCAAAGATGTAGTGTTTTTGTTAAGAAGAAAGTGTTTCATGCAGTCGCTCGCTAGCTCTGTTCACCAAAATTCAGATTCTTTAAAAAAAAAAAATTCGTCTCAAATATTATACTTCAAATTTTTTTAAAAAAATAAATTGCAATAACTGCAATTTGTACCTGTGTAGCCGCTCAAAATGATTTATGGGACAAATTTAAAAAAATAATAATAATAAGGAGATTTTTGCATCCAAAATATCTAAATTTTGAACGTATCTAAATTTTGAACCCAATAACCTTATTCACAACTCAAACTTCAACTGATTTTTTTATTTAAACTATTATCTTTACTTATTTTTCACTTGTAATTTTGAGTATATATACTAAGTTTTTATTTTCTAGTTTTTTTTTTTCAATCTTCCCCCCCCCCCCCATTAACGCACAAATATTTGAAGCGGAGTCCAAAATATAATAAAGCTTTATCCTCCGAGCCAAATCTCGACTGTATAAAAGATTTTTTCTTTGACATTCTAACGTACAGAGCCGTAGCTTTTGGTTGCGAAACATCGCCCTTCACATCTGTTGATTCGAAAGATTTATTATCAGTTTTACTTACAGGTACTGAAAGAAAGGATTATTACAGATTTAGGCTCGTCACTGCAAATTAATCCATTGTGATTCATGTAGGAAGAATAAGATTTCTTATGATTTTGTCTCAAGCCCAGTTAACAAAGTTAAATGTATTGGTCTAAGCCATTCATTGATGTTTGAATTTATAAACGTATCCCAACCAATTATTGGATATTGCAATAATACGGCTTTTATACTTATTTTCATTTAAAAGACCTTTCAATTTATTTTAAAAGTATGAACATTGTTTACATAACTTTGCTTGTTATTGTAGAATTTATATTGGTGGTTAATAAAACAAAGTCTTAGTTTTTTTCACAGAATTTAATAAATTCCTTTAACGTAAGTAATTTTTTTTGTTTTTGTTTTATGACAGAATTAATATTTTTTTCTTTTTTCTCTAATTTTTGAACATTAACAATCAAAACTTCTGGAACTTTTTTTCATACTTTAATATTATTAAAGTGCGCCTTTGTTTTTGTCCACAATCAATCATTTTCTTCGTTTCTTTACTGTTCTGAGTTTGCATTTTTTTCAAATATCGAAATGGCATGAAGTGATATTAATTTCAACAAAAATTGGCAACGTTATTCATTGCAGGATGTTAAAGATTTATGTACGGATTCAAAATAGTTGAAATTATATGCTAAATCTAATGTAGGCAAGAGCTTAAAAAATATAATTTTTGTGATTTACTAAATTGACTGATTTATAATTAAATCATCGTATAGAATTTTAAACTAAGAAAATTCATACAAAACTGAAGGTGATATTTTTCTTTTAATTTCAAATGTTTTATTGACATTATTTTTAGTCATAATTAATGCTGTTCGCATAATTATTGATAGATATTCTGAGAGTTAATTAAAACTTTAATTCCTTTCTCTGATTTTTCAGAACAATCTTCACATCGAAAGAATGTTAATCAATATTAATGAAAAATATCCTTTTTCGATAAGTTCATAATATTCACCTCAAAAATCATCGATTTGTTTTTTTCAGCAATTCTATATTTTTTCCATTTTAGTTTAAGCTATCCGACTACGTTCGGAACTGTGATTTTGCAAAAGCATATAAATGGATAATATTTATAATATTTAGTGTCACTTAAATTAGAAAATGTATATAAAATTGTTTTCAGAATAGTATTACAATAAAAAATTATTTAAACACAATATTTTGACAAAAAATGAACATAGAATGACCCATTTTCAAAATATTCTCCTTTTGTGAAAAATGTTTCTATTATAATAATATTTTGCCTGTCTATAGCTCAGACCTCTGTACAGAGGCTCCACTAGAATTTTTGAAATATATAACTTAGAAGTGGGTGTATCCATGTTTTACGACAACAGAGGGGAGAAATTTTAAGAAAAAAAAACCCCGTTAATTATTTCAAATGGTTGTAACTCTGAAAATAATATGAATTTTTCAAAAATCATAGTTGAACCACTGTACAGACGTCTGAGCTATATACAGGCAAAATATTATTATAATAGAAGCATTTTTCACAAAAGGAGAACATTTTGAAAAAAGGTTATTCTAAGTTAATTTTTTGCCAAAATATTGTATTTAAATAATTTTTTTTTGTCAAAAAATGTCCTTAAAACCATTTTATACATGTATTCTAATCTAAGTGACACTAAATATCATGAAAATTATCCATTTATGCGCCTTTTTAAAATCACGGTTCCGAACGTAGTAGGATACCTTAACCAATTCAATATTTCACAGAAATCTAACTCATCACAGAAATCTAATCGCTTTATTTTTCCTTTTACTGTAGCTTCAAATTTATTTATACTTTTCATAGCTTTAAAAATAAGCTCCTTTGTTCGATGGAGTTAGACAACTCGATTTTTTAAGTTGACGATCCAACCGCTGTATTTCATTTTTTCAAACTGTATATTAATTAACACACGCACGCACAAAACTTATACTGTATTACAAAGCAGTAGCAATATTGTAAATTGAATCTGACTCACATCATATATAGGATTTAATTCAAAATACATTCAGCACTTCAATCGTTTTAGACTAAGATGATCTTTGGACACGCATGCGCCAATATTTCCTATCATGTTCTATTCATAAAGTAACATGTTTAACTTCTGCATTATCGAAGACGTATATGTGATGTCATATGGAATTTTTTTACACAGTATATGTCACATGAAAGCCCTACGGCCATTTATACGAAATACCTCTCCATTTTATTCTTCAGTTACATTTTTAATATTTTTTGCTGGTGCATTGTTACACAATAATTCTTTGTTTTTAAAATAGTCTTGTTTTTTGATTTACTGTATATCTTGTTTTAACAGAAATGTTAAAAAAATGTAAGGGAGGTATTTCAAAAAGAATTAATTAGTTCTTCGTGTTTATGAAATCATTTCAATTTGGATCCAGCAATAACAGTTTTGGACTATGATTCTCCTATTTTGAAAGATGATTTATATATAGTTTATATAGTTTAATATATATATAGTTTTTATATTATATATAGTTTATATATAGTTTTAATTTTTCTTTTCTTTACTAAAATAAAATTTTCGCGCCCAATTATTTTTCTATGTTTACGCATCCAATTTATTTTCCTTTCAAAGAGGCAAAAGTTTTTAATATTTTAAAACATTCACCAAAATTTCAAGAAACATAAGGCTTTAGCGGAGAATTTTATTTATTTTGCAGATATCAATCTTACACCCACAACATCAAATTCTTTGTTTTATAATTTTTATAGTAAATCTTCATGTTTTTATAATTTTAAAAAACTGTGTTTTATATATAATATATTCAAACATTATTTCTGTGCCTTAAGCACAAACTATAGTTTTCAATAGTAAACTCGTTTTTATTTGGATATACGTAATGCAATTAGATGACAAGTATATTAAATTCACCAACATAGAAATACTGCTTGAAGAAATTGAGAGACAAAATTATTGGTAGCTATATGTCATGTATTAGCCTCCACATAAGAGCTTAATATAGTGAAGCAAAATTTGATGTTTTTTTTATGCAGCGATCGAGCTTTATTAAATACAAAAATATTCATGCATTAAAATGTGTTATACACCTATAAACAATTAGAAGAACTGGTTTAACAATTGGCTCCAATTTTCCCCGTTGTTGCTAAGAATATCATTTTCAAAATAAGAAAGTAATTGATTTATCAATTTAAAAAAGTGTTTAAAAAAATCTTGGAATCATTGGAATCTAATTTGTATGACGTAAACTGCTAAAGACAACTAATCCAGATGGAATACCATGTTTTGAAGTAGGAAAGAAAAATATTAGAACTAACTGAGTTTTCGAATAAAAGTAACACTGTAGTGTAAATATTACTTGAATCGATAGCTTTATTGCAATGGAATAGCTTTATTAGTAAGGATATATAATACATATGTTAAAATCAAAGCACATATTTCCATTTACACTAATAGTATAACTTTCATAAAGTGATAAAAAAATAATATTGTCGTTTTTTCTCTTTATCAAAGTATAAAGAGTGACAACCTTAAAAAACTCATATCATGTTTTGAAAAATAACAATATTTTAATTCCCATTACAGTTATTCGTATTATAAATTAGAAAAATTACTGTAAATGAAAATAAACCATCAAATATATGTATATATATTAATATGTATTTGATATTATCTAGTTCTTAAGTATCATTTGTAAAATATACTAAGATAATTATTAGCCTTGGAGTAAAATACTAAGATTATAATTATTAGCCTTGGAATAAATTTTAAGAAATCGAGTATGAATGATTTAGGCAATGTAATTCTTTCAATATACTTTGATGTCTTTTTTTCTCTTTAGAAAATAGTGAACAAAGGCTAAAACGAGTGATAATTTCTAGAATATTTATACAATGATAAGAATGTTTATAACCTTTCGCGACATCTTATTACTAACGATAAATCCTAATTTCAGATAGAGAATAAATACATCTGTTTTCATTTTGTCCTAAATCAGTTGCCATAAAAATTCATTATGCCTGAAAATACGTAATACATAAATTCAATTCATAATGCTTGAAAATGTAAATCGGCTGTAATTCTTAATATGATAATTTTTAGTTTAATTACCTCAATCGATATATTTTTTGTGTGCATACCTATTCTACTTTGCATAAAATACTGAATAGTACTTGACAGTGTACTTGCCCTGACTTTACATCTTAGAGATGTTTATTTTAATGGTGAGGGGAGGAGGAGAGGGTGCTTTCCTTTAAAATGTAATCCTCGTTTGTAATCCAGATTCAAATAATTTTATTTTCTTTACAATTTGCAAAAATGAGACCGACAGTGGCGTAACGTACACCCCAGTAACCCCCGCATTGCGGTTGGGCAGGGTTCCTGGGGGCCTAAAATCTTGAATGCTCCAAAGTACCTATCCTTTGTACCTATCCAACTTGGGGGCCCAAAACCTGATTTTGCAGGGGCTCCCAAATGTTCTCCGTTACGCCACTGGAGACCAACATAAACTTCAGCATACAAAACTACTAAAATTTCTAAAATTAATATAGATCTATATCTTGGCTAAGTGTTCAATGCATCCAAATAAGTTTTTATAAATTCAAAACCTTGTATAAATAGCAACCACATATACCGATTCAAAATACAATAAACGAAAAATTGAAAATCTATCAATAAACAGAAATCAGAGAAGATAAACAATAAAAGAAAATAATGAAAAATGTAGATTTTTGACATCTGCACGTGCAGAAATTTATAACAGACAAGATAATATTTGGTATTTATCACACTCAGAGAAAAGTATGGTCAAGACAACACATATATGATACTCTAATACAGAGGTCTTCAAACTGTAACCGTGGGGTTCAACGAGGCATACATAGGGGTTCCACAAATCACGGTAAAAAAATGGAAAAGAAAATTATTATAAATATGTATGAAAAATGGGTTCGTGTTTTCTATGAAATTTGTAAAACTACAAGTATCTAAAGCTCATCCCTTGTCATTAAAACTGAAAATTTTACTTAAACATAATAGTGCTTAATTTTGTAATGCCTTTTAAATATGTATTATAATATACTAAAATATTTTTTTCTTTATATGAACTACCTGAAGTATTTATTGTAAATGTACATATATTAAATTACTAAACAATATTATAAATTATTATATTATTTACTATTCTGGGTTCCACGATAGTTTCATACTCGTTTGTGCAATGTTTTGGAAACTAAAGAGTTTTCTAAAAAAAAATACATCGTATCTTTCTTTCTTTTTTTTTTTTTTTTTTTTCATTCCTGGGGAAAAGACACCTATAGTGAAGGATAGGAAACTACTTATCGATATATCTACAGATTCGCATTAAAAACTAAATTGAAGCAAGAACAACTCTTAGATTCTAGCTAACAAATCCATAAACAAAATACACAGAATTTTTCACACAGCTATAAGCATTTGAATGCCATTCAGAACAATGTACTTAACTGAAAAATATTTATCAACATGAGTGGCTACAAAAACAAAATATAAAAATAAATAAAACGCAGAATGTTAAAGGCGACGGCAGACAATATCAATAAACCTAGACTTCGAAAGTTCGTGTCAAAAAAATGCAAACACATATCCCAGTTACTAAATATAATGCATTGGTAGGCGACACATAGATCATTAATTAATATTATTAATGAGTAAATTAAAAATTAAAATTTTTAATAAATACAATACTTTTTTTAAATTGTCTTACATAAAGTACCAATAACAGGTTGATCTACTTTAAATATTATTTTAAAATTATTTTTCTTGTGTGTGTGTGGAATGGGGTTCTACAAAAACGCCTTATAGTTCTAAGGATGCCGTAAGTCGAAAAGTTTGAAGACCACTGCTCTAATATGAATATTTAGACTTCTCATTAAAAACAGATTAATAATAACTATTAAAAATCTAACGTTTATCAAACAATTTTATCGTACTTACCATTTCGGGAGGTGTACAAAGTAATCTCGTTAGTGTGAGTCACTAAAAAGTGAAAGCCATGCTAAAGGCGGCGATCGCTAGCTACTAGCAAATCCACATTCGATGCCTGGAGATCTGTGACTCTTTCACACCGGTTCGAACCTTCGAGTGTTAGACTCTAGGAATGACAGCTCAACATGAAAAAAACATACACCTTGAAGAGTTGGCGAGTCTCCAAAAAACCTGTTGCGTTCGCGTGGAAGTGATTTTTTTTTTCTACTTATTTTATTTATTCTCCTTTTGTATCCATTTGTTATTATATCATCATCACCATTAGGTAGGTCAGTGAATGAGAAGAAATAGGACTAGCTAGTGGGGCCGGAGGGGGTTTTCGTTAAACTGACAGAACACGCTTTTTTTTTTCAACCGGTGTCACGCATGTTATGTGTCGAATGGATGGTTCGCAAAATTCTAAGTAAAAAAAATTGTTTTGTTCGTTGTTTGACCGGTGAAGAACAATTTTGTTGGGTCTTTGTGTTAATTATTTGCTTGTGGTTAAGGTGCAGAGAGTTGAGTAAATAAAGACTTAAGATATCCTACTGTGTTCGGCATTGTAATTTTGTAAAAGCGTGTAAAAGAATAATTTTTTTTTATATTTATTGACATCTGAATTAGAATTTACATGTAAAATTGTTTTAAGAAAAGCATTACAATAAAAATTATTTAAATACTTTTTTTTTGTGCAAAAAATGAAGATAGAATTACATATTATTAACACCCTTTTATAAGCTTCTCTTGTATGTAACGGAATCTTTGAACTCAATTTTTAACCACTTTAAAAGGTCAGATTAATTCGAAATTTTGCTCACATGTCCAGCACCGAAGACAATACAACAAATTAATAATTTTGTTTCATTGTCCTGATCAAGATCATCAGGATTAAGGATTTCCCATTTTCGGATCCCATCGCTCATCTGGCGACTAGTTTCAGATTCCTTTTCCAGATTGGGCGACTAAAAGATTAAGTTACAACTTAGTTTAATTGTGTTGTTGTTGTTCGACCCTGGCCCAAGTCCATGGATTTTCTTGATGCAGAAAATCGACAGTGGCTATGTCGTAGGATTATACGGCATGTAAAAGATAACTAAAGTGTCTGTTTGGCTTGGGTGCTCTCAGCAAAATTAAATCCTAGTACAGGTTCGCATCGTCAGAGCTCAAGTGTCTCCCTCTAGGGAGGAAACTGGGAGTCAAAATTATCTTTGGCGACTGGTATCCACCTATATGGTGTCGCCCTAAAAAGATATACCAGCTTCCGGGGAATGTGTACTAGGTCTGCAATGATAAAACACTAATGCGCAGCCCATTAGAAATAAAAAGAAAGTTCTACATTAATAATACTAATTGGTTAATATATAGTTAAGAGTTCTAAATACAGCCTGAATTAGGAATTTTGAAAAATTCTCCTTATTTTTACAATCAATTGAAATAATAATTTTTTTCTTAAAATTTTTGTACTCTCATGTATTAAAGTATGAATAAAAATCTACTACTAAATTACATATTTCAAGAATCCTCAGATCCTTTAACTACATGTAGGCAAAATTTTGTTATTATAAAAGTATTTTTCATGAGATTCAAATGTTTTGAATATATCATTCTGTTTCCCTTTTTTGCCAAAAAAATTACATTTAAATGTTTTTTATAATAAATATATAATAAAGTGTCTTACACCACATTCTGTTTTGTGGCCTTACTGTGTTTGTGTCTCTTTATATCGTTAGGGTTACCTTTCCGCCCATGCTTTCCTATGTTATTATGGCTCCTCAAAATGTTCTCTACCTCCCTCCAAGTTTGTACACGGCATTCAGGAACACCCTGTATAAGAAGCAGAAATGTATCGAAAAACTAGTCTAATATAATACTGTAATAACTACATTTCCAAATGTGTGTGAATGTTTTCTAGATAATTAATTGGTCTTTATTCAGTAAAAAGGATAATTGTGTGGGGAAGATAGGTATCCAAATTCAATACAATTATTTCAAAAAGGCATCTAATAAAAAAGTACTAATTTATACAGTGTGAATATATTCATACAAAATTAGAGAAATACATTTAATTAAGAATTATTAAATTCAACCTTAAAAAGAGTCCTCAGTCTATATTAATTATATATCCATACTATAATTAATGTTATTAAACATAACTATGCATTACATTTGTCATACACTATTATATATCGTGTTCAGATTACAGTTATAATTATAATCGATGCTTATAATTACAATACAATTGCTATATTTTAAGTTAATTTCAATGAGAAAATAAGATATTCTTAAAAAGCTTAAATTTATTAAAAAATGATGCCATAGCAACTATTTTAGTCTATGTTACTTATATACAATTCACAGCATTTAGTAACTTATTCAGAAAACAGTATCGATTGTTAACATACGCATGTGTTAAATCTTTAATGTCAATTACTTTTTTTTCAGCTATTTTTTCGTTAAAATTAAAGGTTTGATCCCCCCTCCCCATCTCACCTAAATATTTTAAATGAACTCTAAATTTCCTGTGGATTGACTCTACTACAAAAGTTTAATGTTAGGTATAAGGAATTTGTTATACAAATGTTTTTAAAATTTATTGCAGAAATATTAGCTACACATATGAAAGAAAATTAAGAATAAATCAAGTGAGAGTAATTTAATATATAACACGGGTGTTCAAAAACAAAGTTTTACTGAATACGTGTTTCGTTTTATTTTGGCAACTTTTTCTTGGTGCGCAAGTATTTTACGACAATAAGTGTAGAAAATAATTGTATGGAAATAATTCCATTCTATTCCCATAAAATTCCAAGAAAGCCCCACAGTGTTATGTATTTTTGCTACGATTTTTATTTATTTTACGTGTAAGCAAACTAAAATAAACAGTTACATACTAATACTTACTCTTAGGAACCTTATAAGGGTTAATAAACACAATCAGTCAAAAAACTCGACTCTCAAAATAATTGAATATTTAAGGTATCCGACTACGTTCGGAACCGTGATTTTGCAAAGGCGTGTAAATGGATAATATTTATGATATTTAGTGTCACTTAGATTAGAAAATGTATATAAAATTGCTTTAAGAATAGTATTACAATAAAAAATTATTTAAGTACACTATTTTGACAAAAAATGAACATAGAATGACCCATTTTCAAAATATTCTACTTTTGTGAAAAATGCATCTATTATAATATTTTGCCTGTCTATAGCTCAGACCTCTGTACAGAGGCTCAACTAGAATTTTTGAAATATGTAACTTAGAAGTGGGTTTATCCATGTTATACGACAACAGAGGGGAGAAATTTTTAGAAAAATTCAATAATTATTTCAATAGGTTGTAACTCTGAAAATAATGTGAATTTTTCAAAAATCTTAGTTGAGCCTCTGTACAGAGATCTGAGCTATAGACAGGCAAAATATTATTATAATAAAAGCATTTTTCACAAAAGGAGAACATAGGGAAAAAAGGTTATTCTAAATTAATTTTTTGTCGAAATATTACATTTAAATAATTTTTTTTGTCAAAATGTCCTTATAAAGCAATTTTATACATGTATTGCAATCTAAGTGACACTAAATATCATGAAAATTATCCATTTATGCGCTTTTTTAAAATCACGGTTCCGAACGTAGTCGGATACCTTAAATAAGAGAGTTCCATTATTTCGTGGTCAGAATCAATATATAGAACAAGAATTTCTTTTCTCCTTTTTTTTTTACTTTTCTTTTTTCTTTTTACTTCTAAAGTTAAATTACGGTTACATTTCCTTCGTGAACCATCTATGTAAAAATCACTTAATTCTAATTTTTAGCATTTTTTTTTTAAATTTTCATTTAAAAACATAACATTGGATCTTTGTCTTTTTCTATTCGTAAAAAATTTTCCTAATAACAGTTTAAACCACCCTATATTACAAAATATGTATCGGTCATCGAATAATAAAATATTTATTTCAGAAACCAATCTAATTAACTCTATTCTCTGATATAAATCATTCCAGTAATGCAATATGAATTCTAGGCCAAGTGCATGATGATAATGATAAACTGCGTATCTTTCATTGGAAAAAAAAGTAAAAGGAAATAAATATAATGATGGTAATTATAAATATTTTATGTTGTTTCAATACCAAAGGCACTCTGGATTAAAGAAAATTTCATTGCACCTTACAAATATGCAAAAAATTATAAAAAGCTATAAATGCATTCAGATTTATATTGTGTCCCGCCCCCGTTCCCCCCCCCGGGGCGCCCCCCCCCCCTGGGGGGGGGGGGCGTGATAACTCTGCTAGGGGGGCGCGAGCATATTGAAAAGTCTAAAACAAAAGATTATATCAAAAAAATACTAATTTACTGAAAGTAAGCAAGATACATTCTGGCATAATTAAAAAAAACTGATATTTGACATTACACTGATATAATACAATTGTATCTGTACTACACAGTGTGTTTGGTAACTAATTTAACAGTACTAAGAACAAGTTTAATGATTCCCAGTGCCCCATGATCTTGTCATATATAAAATTATATGCAAAAAAATAACCCTTATTGTGATGAATTGTTCGGTTTATAATTAATCCCTTAAAAAACTGCCGATTAACAGTTACGCAGTTCCCTCCCAATGCCACCGGATACACTCTGTGTGTCAAGCTTTTTTTATTGAATTTCATAGCTTTCGGAATAGTTTTATGGATAGCAGTGCACAGAAAAGATCGTACTTCTCAAAGACGTACATATACGTCCGGGGAAAATAATGCTTCGGCTGAGTGAGACGTTCGTATACGCCGGGGGCGCTTAAAAGGTTTTAGTAGTATTCTAGCCTTAGCATCAAAGTTTAGTTTTATTGAATTCAATATATTTTTATTGCATGGGAAGGGGATGGGGATGATGAAAATTATGATTGAATATTGGGTCGCGAGTATTGGAAGTTTGAGAAACACTGTGTTACGTAGATCCGGGTTCGAGGATTTTATGCAAAACAATCACAAAGAAAATAAACAGTTCTTCAAGAGCAATGCGAATTTATTATCAAAAATTCAATCCTTTAAATACAGGATTCCGCAGCAATATTCACAGAGTAAATCTCCGAAGGTCTTCACACCTTCAACAGCAATCAAACACATTGTCAGTGTTTAAAATACACGTATGTAAAAGATTATTCACAAGCACAGCCGAGCTAATCAAAACAATGCTCACTACTCGCTGGTTGAAATCAAGACTGACTGGTTGCGGATAGGACGGCTCTATTTATAAACCCGACGGAAACTTCAGAAAAATCCGCACGCGTCATAGAGCGTGAAATTAGTGGCAAGATCCACTACTTTCTGGAACAGTGGTCGCCAAACTTTTTAACCTCATGCACCAGTAAATTAATAATTTAAATCCCGCGGACTACTAATATGATTTTTTAAGAGTTAAATATATTTATAAATAAAATTGTGATCAAGAACACATAAAATGTACCTAGTTTATATTAATTGTAACAAAATTACGAAAGCTTTATTAAAACCACAATAAAATAAACAAATAAACAAAGACTGTAAAAACAAAACAATTAAAAAATGTTTTAAATGTATCAAACTTTTAGCATTATACATTGCTAGTGTGATGGATGTTCCTACTTAATTGAATTAAGATTATGGATAGTTGAATCCATTGTTACTGCATTTATATTTCAAGCTCAGATCGGTACCGTGTTTGGATGTCTGTGACAGATGAAAAGGCCTTTTCACATAAATAAGTTGTGGAGAATTGAATCAGAATTCTCATCGCCTGTTCACGAAGAAAAGGGTATTCACTTTTTATGGAAAGCCAAAACTGAGATTTTGATAAGGATAAATAAAATTTGAATTTGAGAGTTTATTCGGACGATAGGTTCGGACGCATGTTTAAATTATTATCCTGAATTTTTACTGAAAACGGGTATATTATCCACATATTACCATGTCAGTACGACTTATTTTCCATAGCGTTATTCTATAAAATTACGTTGTTCTATGTAGAAGCGTTTTTATAACTTTTCACGTATTATTATGAATTATGTTTTAATGCATCTTAAAATATAACTTAACGGGATGAGTAAGTATATTCTACATTTTCTACCACTTTGGCGACTTCTGTTCTAGAACAATCCAGAGGGTCCCAAACTCGCCAACATGATCGCCAAAGTCGACAAATTGCCGGCCAACTTGGCTCTATCGCCAAGATTTCACCAAGTTCTCATTGAATCGCCACTATAGCGTAAGGGACGGCGTTTGCTTGTGAATATTACAATTTTAACATAAAATAAATATAACAGAGTAATATAAATGCTTTACTTATTCAAATACAGATTATTTACACTATTTACACAAAATTCGTAACAATATATTCCAGATAAAACAGGATATCAAAACAATTTTAATATTGAAATTCAAAGAGCAGAATTAAAAATTGCGTCAATTGAAATCAAATTCTGGGTATATATAAGTGCTTCCAATTCTTATTAGCATCGAGTTACTTGCAAACAAGTAATATAAAAAAAATAAGTCAATTCCTACTTAGGTCAACAAAGAAAAATTTTATTTTAGTTACTTTTTATTAAATAGCTACAATTAATATAAATATATATATATACATATAATACAATCACACTATTAAGTGACAAAAT
>BMAV01021263.1:219724-248515 GCA_019973955.1 Trichonephila inaurata madagascariensis | reverse complement strand
ATATATATATATACATATAATACAATCACACTATTAAGTGACAAAATAGAAAGCGATTTTCCTTGCAATTTTACATCTTCCTTTCTATATAGGGTGTTGAACTATTTTTTCATGTTTGTTACTATTTTTATTCATTCATTAAATCTAATTATTCTAATAAAATAGTATAGTAAAAAAAGGAAGTCATATTCTCAAATTAGGCCATCAAATGTGGGTTTCGAGCTCACGACGTTTGGATTAGAAGTCCAACGCGCTATCCATTGCACTACAGGGACAAAACGAGCAATTTTCCTTTTTATACATGGTGTTGAACTATTATTTTTGTTTCTTACTATTTATTCATTAATTATATTTAATTAATGAATTAATATTTGCAAAATCTGTATTAACATCAAGTGTCATCCACTACAAGTTTTAAAAAAATGTATTTGAACTTGAATGGATGGATAGCAGGTATTTTATTAACGATTGAAAATGTTAACAAGATATATAGAGAGTCGAACCTCCATATTATGAATCTCCATATTGCGAACCTCTATATTGCGAATTTTTCGATATAGCGAACTTTTTCCTGGAACTAAGAACATTTCACGATTTTCTTCGTAAAATAACCTCCCATTAGCGAAGTGCATTTTCTATATAACGAACGTTTTCTCTTCTGTTTCACTATCCCCCCCCCCCTATTTTTAAAGTATTTCTGGATATTTTAAGTCATTCTCTCTTTTAACACATTTTATGGTAGTCATAAATATTATAAAATAAATAAAATAATAATAAATAATAATAATAATAACAAAAATAATAATAATAACAACAAATAATAATAAAATAAATATATATTAATTTACAAAAATGTCTGAATAATTACTTTTTTTTAATATAAAATATTTACGAATTTAAAATTTACTTTATGTGGTTTATATTAATAAAATTGAAAGATGAACCTCTATATAACGATTTCTCCATATAACGAACTTTTTTGGGGGGATTTAGCGATTTCGTTATATAGAAGTCAGACTGTATATATATATATATATATATAGGGAGAGAGTGAACCAATTGTAGAGGAATTGGAAAAGAAGTTCAATATTAGTTCAATAAAATCAAAGCTAATAAAAATAAAGCACCATTTTAATATCTCTCAAAGGATTTATCACGACTTTTAGTCAGAAACTAAGTCTGAAAAATCAAGACAACCTTTGTCATATCGCATGTACATGCAAAACTGTAAGAAAAGAAGAGGAAAGATAAGTAACTGACGAAATTCGTTCCACTTATGAAACATGACTATTACAAAAATTTACAAATTATTAGGTATTTTGTACCTCAAATTCAGTTGATATATAAAAGAGGTCATTTACGTTTTCTATGAATCAATTTAAGCAAACTAATAATAAACAGTTGTAATAGAATAGATAAAGTTATATAACATATATAAATTTTTTCCAACGAGACTCTATTTTAGCAACTTAGCCTTTGCAGACACGATAAGTCCCCAAACGTGAGAGCCATTTCATGGTGGCACCATCTAGTGGCGATCTCTTTACCAAATTTGGACGCTTGAATTTGTTTTTAACTCCTGGCGGGTGCTAAATATTGCCGTTATTTAATTTTGTCGAAAGTGCCGGAGCCAAACTGATACTCAAGGGATCTTTTATATGCCACATGCGTGCCTACGATTTTCGCATCTAGAAAATCTATCGACTCCATCCGGGGTCGAAGTGGGAACGCTACCTCTGAGCCACAGGAGCCAACTTACAGATATTATTCGGTTTTAAAACAAAATTTTTGATAAAAAAAAGTTTGAGAATGTTTTTCGGTGCGTAATTAAAAAAAGTTATTTTTCTTTTTCATTTTTAAATCGAATAATGCGTTTAATTATAGAAAATAATATAATTATAAAGATTACCCTGTTCTGTTATACATTTTTCATGTCTTTAGAATGATGTTTCCCAACGTGGCTCCCTAACCACACAGAGGAGAAATTTGATTGCTAAGGGGATGGAGTTATTCGAAAATGAACTTGTCTAGAATTTGAAAACCAACCACCTATCATGATTTAATTTGTATTCCTTCCTTTCCTCTGTGGCTTGACAGCCCAGGGTGGGCCTTGGCGTTCTCAAGAAGCCTTTTCTTATTCCTGCTAGTGTTCTCCAATTCTTAGTTCTCAAAACTAAGAAATCTTTTCCTAGGCCATCAATCCATCTAAGTTAATTTGTATTGTATTAACAAAATCGTTTGTTGTCTCAGTTTGAAATAAACGTTCGTTGAAAGTGTGTTTACTATACAGTCGTACTTAAGTTTAAAGTAATATTGACTGTAGTTTTTTGTAGCATCACTGGGAAATCGAAATTTACCGGAAATAATTGCGCATCGATACAAGTTATGTATAACGTATAAATGGGTTGTACGATGCAACTGACACTACCTGCCGTGCATTCCTCATATTAACATGAAAAATGAATTTCACAGAAATGCTCGTGACCTTCAGCTGACCTTCAGATATCCTGCACATTGGAATAGTTTGGAGATTTCAGCCAATACATTACTTAACGTGTGAGCATTGATTTATTATTAATGATGGACAGTAATCCATAAATGTATGTATCGTACATGTATATTTAGTAGCCTAATTTCAACAATTTGTTTTATTCATTCAAAAAAGTGTACTAATAACTATTTTTGTGTGTGTGTGGTATACTAAAATTTGATTTAAGGCTGTCTTCGTTAAAAGTACGAGAGTTCTAACTAAACGCGAAACACATTTTCAGACAGAAAAATGTCTCAATTTTCCATGGAAATTTGCATTATCTTAGCTCATACCTCTGTTAACAATATAGTGTTTTTGAAATTTCAAAATATTCCATGAATATTTTCTTTTTCATTTTAATACGTGAAGGCGTAGCCCATTTAAAATTACGACATAAGATAAAAAAACACGAAACACATTTCATACCAGGAAAAAATGAATCAACTCGGTTAAAAATGGGAAGTATGATAAAAAAAATAATGCTCTTTAAAGGATAGTGAAGCCAGAATATCATATTAATTTTTCAATTCTTTTATATCTGAAAAAATGTTCCAAATTCGGGTTCTATATTTTAACATAAACCTAAAACTGCCTTAATCTAACACGCGTGGTTTATATTTAGTTTTTAATTCATTTTATAACTAACTTGAGTAGGAGGGACAGAGTGGTAAACGTGTGAGTGAATATTAATGTCGCCCTCTTCAGCTACACCACACCAATGGGAGGACGTTTAAGCTCTTGACAGATTTAACGTGTATCGTACCCCTACACGGTGGGTCTTCAGTGGTACTGGGCTCAACACATGACACGCCAGCCACAATCCCGTTACCTTAACCACTAGGCTACCTCGGCCTGTGATAAATGCCTAAGTCGGGGTATAATATCACATATAAATTCACATAAATTATTTTTATTTGGGGACGGAAAGAAAGAAAATAATTATTTAGAAAAAAAAAAAATGTTTGATAAAATTTTAGAAAGCATAAAGACAAAGTCGCAAACCGAAATTATTTTGACGTAGGAGGTTTCATAAAATCTAGCAAAGCAGTCTGCCGGCTCAGAGTTTTTCTCTTCCCGCGAAATTCCTCGTAGTCTGCTAATATTCTTTTTAATCCTTGTTTTGTTGAAAAATACGTTCTTCGTTGGAGTCTATATTTTTTTTAAAAATTTTACTCTTTTCAATTAAACTGAGACCTTCTGTCAAATTCCCAACCGTCATTCGATCTTCCGATTGAAATAGGTCTAAAGACTCAAGTTCATCAATGTCTTGCTTTTGCTCATATATTTGTGGCGGTGTGATATCTATATAAACTAGTACTAAACATCACGCGAAGACGATCGTTTTGGAGTGATCGATAAAGTACTCGCGTTCGGAACGGAAGGTACTCAGATCGAATCTTCCTCCTTCATTGATGACCCTGGCCCTACAAAGGAACCGCATCCTGCGCGCAGCAGTCGTGGTGCCATCTATCCACCGCTAAAGCAACCAGCCATCGAGCGGTAAGGGAAAGAGAGGTGGGAGGCCCCTGAGGGTGTTCTCCCTCAAAATTGGGTTGGATGAGTGAGGGAATATTAATGTCGCATTGTTCAAATACACAAAATTGGGTTGGAATCGTAACTGTCGATCACACACAGGTAGCATAAGTAACAACAATTCGCCTTAGTTCTTAACATACTTAAGGTCTTATCACACACACACACACACACACCGCATATTTGAAACAACCGTTTAGGACAATTTTTCAAGAAGCGGTGAGGATGAAGGGTTGTCGTAAAAAAATCGATACGCGCTGACGTCAGCCGCGTCCTATCTTAACATTGGAAAAATTACTCGCCGATTTTTTTTGCCTCGGAAAATGAACATTTAATATTATTTCTTTTATTCCACTCGCGCTTTTGTTGATGGCCGGAAACAGAAATGGGGTCTCATTCTGTGTAAAAAATTATACTCCACACACACACACATTAAGATATTACACACCATTAAAATATTATACCCCATTTCTGATGTGCTTGATGAAACCAAAGCTGCCATCTTTACCGCCATCTTGTTTATAACATAGGGGAAGTCGTTATTACATTATAACATAAGCTGGAATTTCAAACAATTTTTATTTGGAGGGATTTTTTCAGCTTACTGGGGAAAAGTTGTTCGGAGCCGTTGCTATGGTAACTTGGTAGAAATTGTTCAAAATGGTTACTTTCAAGAAAAATTGTTAAAAATACGTGTACGTGTGATATATTATATATATATGAGGCCTTTACATAAAACAAGCGCCCACTTACTGAAATAAGCAGAATCAGTAGAATAGATTAAAAGCTTATTTAATAAAGTAATAAAGTTAAGAATGAGTCTCACAAATGTATCAAATTTTTAAGCAGAAAAAATACATATACTGGTATGAAATATTTCGAACAAAACCTTTTATTTTCCAATTCTTATGCCTCCTTTTTATGTAACCAAACAAAAAAAGATTTTAAATTTTGAGAGCATCTAAAATCCATTCACAATAGCAAAACAGAACTGATAAATTAATTTATTTCATCATAAGTAAATGCTTTGAAAACAAGAAAATTGCATAATGTAACTTAAAAGAATTTATTCATTTTTAAATACTTGAGACTCTTGAAATCATAAAACTACTGATGAGTTATTTACGTAAAGCCCTTGACCTGAAATTTGTGTGCCATTGCAACCTTTTAAAGAATCTTTGTGCTTTTATTTTGAATAGAGGTCATCATTTATAAAGTTTAACGCCTTCTGTGTTTTAAACTATGTCAAAGTCTAAAAGTTCTTGCAGTTCTGCTTATTGAAAATAATTAAATTTTTTCGTACACATCGAAATAATTTTCATTCAGAATGGACTTAATTCATGATGGTCACATGATAACTGCAATCACGTGTTTCCCATTGATTAAAAATTGACATACTAACTGTTTAACTTGTAAAGCTTAGATAACGTTTAAAATTTGATATGATTGGGTTAAGAGTTCACGTGTTAAAATTCTTCAAACAGTTTTCAAAATTAAAAAAAAAATACTTACATTATACGAATACTTTTAAATTAAGTGCACTTTGTTTAACTATGTGCATTAGTATATCGTTGACAAAAACGTACTTTTTAAAAGAAAGTTTCTGCAAAAAAGCAAAAGTTGGCAACAGTTAAGCACATGCACTAATTAGCTGGAAACGCGTGATTATATTTATGATATAGTTATGACGTCGCATTAATTTATGAACTGATTGGCCGAAAACACGCGGCTCAGTTATCAAGTGACTAATGACGTCACATGAATTTAGTCCATTGTATTTTCACAACTGCAAAGTTAATTTATACGATTTAACGTTCATCATAAATAACTAAGATTGATTTTAAAATATAAAGTAAAATATCTTGATACAGTAGAGTCCCGAAAACTCGGGAAGTCTGGATAACTCGGCCTCACACATGCAAGTCGAAAACTGAGCAAGACATTATGTCTGATGTAGAAATTATTGTTGCTCTCACAGTTAAGGGGACACAGTAGGATTCAATTGAAAAATATCAGTTTGAAAAAACCAAATCTATTTTTTTTTAGCCTAAATTATTTTTCGTTATTGCTGTTGTTGTTTCTAATCCCAGATTGTATAACAATATTAGACAATCTCCATGGATTCAAAAAATCTAGGAATTCTAAAAACAGAAGAGGGTCCGGAAGGACCAAACAAGTCAAAATAGGCAGGCGAGACCATCTCCGAATAACACCAGTGGTACTCCAGAAATATCTTCTGACCCTGACGAAAAGTGAGAGCTTTTATATGGCCTCTCACAAAGCACGAGAAGGCAGCCTGGTATTTCCTAGGCCTAAGCTTGGATATCCTTTGTATAGTTTTCTATTATTTCACAAAATTTGAAAGCTGTAGGTTTAAAAAATTGCAGAGAGTTAACGATAACTCTTACGTTCGTTTTTATTCACATCCCAAAGGCAAATCAATAACCATTAATAAGAGACTGACATGCCATCATTTTTACACCAACTACAAAATAACCCAATTTCTCACCGGTCATGGTAATTTCAAAAGCTACTTGAACAAATTTAATTTTGTTCCGACATCTTCCTGTGATTGTAATATTGGAGGCGAGGAAAATGTAGAACATGTGCGTCTTCTGTGTTCCAAGTTTGCCAGAGAAAGAAAGATCCTAAGATTGGCTTTCGAGGAACTTAATATAAATTGGCCTCCGAATTTTCACCTACTTCTTTCTACCGGAAATGCTTTCAAAAATTTCTGTGAATTTGTTGTAAATATTTGTATTTCCTCTTAACCTCAATATTTTTTGTTTATTTTTTGTTTCCCCTGAATGTGTGTTTAATACTTACTTCTGTAAGCCCCGTGTGATACTTTGTGGTGCACGGGGATTTTATAATTGTTTTCAATAAAAAAAGGCAAATCAAAACTTTAAACCATGGGTACTCAACCTTTTTTTCTGCTGGGCCGCATACATATGCCAGTTATTTCACGCGGGCTGCACACATATACTAGTTATTTCACGCGGGCCGCAAGATGTGGATAAATGGGGGGAGGGAGGAGAGAAATGCTTTTAAGACCAAGATAACATTGGAAATTGAAAATGCGAAAAATTGATCAAAATATCATAACTCCTGTTTTGATTTTTTTTTAACTATTATTTTTTACATCTTTTATTTTTGTCACTAACACTAAATTAGAAGCATTTAAGAAACACTCCTTCACAATTTCTGCATCAGTAAACGGTTTTATATGATTATCAATAATATAACAAACTTCATAGGATGTCTTTGTTACCGCTGTGATATTACCACTGACAAAACATTTTTTTGCTGTTGTAAAGATTATTCAAGAGAGCCTATTTGTCATCTTTTGAGAAAGATCTTCGAGGAAAAGTGTCATTGAATGATTCCTGTTTATTGGTATTTTTTTAAATGCAACACTTTCGTGACAAATCAATTACTGATCCCTATGTTTGTTTTTCCCTACAAAATAGTCAACTTCAAAATCGTCTTGAAACGATATATTTTCTTCGAATATTTTTTCGCTTGAAAGATATGAAATATAGTTAAAAAATAGTTCCACCCATTAAGTTGTCACTACTTCACTGTTTTCTGTTATCACTAACCGTAACCGTTCCAAACAGAGAAAGAATATCAATTCGTACCCGTACGACACCGACAACAAAAAGTAAAATTGATATATTTGATTTCTTGACAAAAAATTTCCCACCAAATTTTTAATACAATGTTCTTAAATAAGTAAATTTCTCAGAGCAATGGGCCATATATGACCGGGCCACTTAAAATATATATATATATTATATATTATGTATATATAACTATAAACATTTTACTAAATATTGCTTAAATCAGAAATACCCAATTAATTTTATTAATAGTTATATGAATAAAGCTATTCAAAATAGTTAGGATTAAAAATTCTGAGATTGTGATAATAGTTTATTACTATATATATATATATATATATATATATATATAAAAACATATATTTCATAGTTATAGTTATCTCCATAATCTAATATTAGATAAAATTACTTATTATTATTTTATTCATATTTACTTTAGTGTTATTAAAATTATGCTATAATTTGCAACTCTTATTAATTTTTATTTCCCTTCTTTTTATACTTTTGTTTAGTGCTACATTTCAGCCCTTCACTTGATTTAAATTTGCATTAGGTTCCAGAATCTGGCAATAATTTATTTATTGCACTCAGATTTAGCGCGGGCTTTGCATTTGTAAGTGCAATTTTTAGGTAAGTTACCTCTATCTTGTAATGGATTTAGATATTCCTATCCATTACTTTCTATTGGTTTTTGCTCAGTGTTATTTACATAAAGGGGGAAGGTTGGCTGGCCAAAAAACATGTTCAACCCCACTTTTATATAAATTATTTTATGTATTAGCTGTCCTAAGTCAGTAATGTTTAAAACACTGCAGCATCCATTTTATAATTTTTAATCTCGATTACTCATATATCCTTCATTGTGTGATTTTACTACTGTCGATGTGCTTTTCGAATATTATTGTTTGGATGTTATCTCTTGTTTGTAGAGAATTATAGCCCATATTATATATATATATTGAAAGAGTGAACAAGTTGTGAAATTAGCAATTGTAAATTTGAAAAAGTTAAGTGTTACTTATTTGGGAATGGAGTTTTAAACAATAAAAATGAATGTATATATATATGGAGTTTTAAATAATAAAAATGAATATATATATAGGGAGAGTGTGAACTAATAGTAGGAACTGAAAAATGCCAGAAAAAAATGAAGACGTTAGCGTTGAGGAATGTGTACAAAATCCTAAATTATCTCATTGTGATAGACTAAAAACTTTCGAAACGTCCCCTCAATATTTTGAAGAACAAGGTGCGCCGATAATGGACTTCGTGTTCCATCGTCGACTTCGCGATGAAGCAGCAAAATGCAGATTGCAATACGGAAGACAATAGGACATCACGCATTTCTTTAAAAGAATACAGCCAGTTTTCGCAAAGTCGGCTACTTAATATTCATTATAGACAGCGCTTTTTGCCTTCCTAAAGTATTTCTCTGGGGTGTGTTTGACCAGGTAAATTACTGCTCTGTATTACTAGCCCCTTGCCACAATGAATTCGTTGACCTTGATCTGACACTACCGATCAGGTGGCATTAACAACAACACTAATATTTTTTCATATACCAAACTGTGTAGGATTTATAAATCAGTATACTAAAAGGTGAATATAAAATTTACTTCAAAATTATTATGGAGTTGTGGAAGATCTATATACAGTGAAACATGTTTAACGCGAAAATGCTTAAGACGAAATATCAGTTAACACGAAATACAACGGTCCCGACAACCTACTATATATTTTCATGCATTTTTTTTTTTTTTTTTTTTGTCTCAACACAAAAAGATTTTCCTTCAGGGAATGAACAAAATACGGAAAAGTCGTATTGTGTCTTGCTGTATCATTGGAAGAATTCATTGCAGTAGATGATGATAATGTGTGTACAGCCCCAATTATGACAGACAAAGACATTTTGGAGTTTGTTCAAATCTCAAAAAATATCATTGATGCATGTTTCGATGACGAAAATGAAATAAATAACGCAGTTCCTGTTTTTACGTCATCCTAAATGAGAAACGTCATGAAAAATATGCTCAGTTATTTAGACGCACATTCCAATGGTGAAATGAATAACAAAAGGGACGATATCTAACAATTTATTGACAATTTGATGCTAAAGAAGACAATGCAAAGAAATATCAGATTATTTTCCAAAAACTTAATAAAGGTTTTGTTTTTCAAAAAACTTGAAAATTTTGTAATAAATTTTATTAAGTTCTTTTTTTTTTTTGTTTCATTGGTTTTTATTAAATACATGTATATATACATATCTATGTAGATAAAATGTACTCTAATAAACTTAATTTTGTCAATTATTATTTTTTTTTTTTTTTTGCAATTTTTTTTAACACGAAAAAATGTTTAGCCCCTTTGTTTCGTGTTGAACGATTTTCACTTTATATATAGGAGAAAACCGACTCCTATATATTCGTTCATCATGAGATTCCCCAAACTATTTGACATACAGATTTGAAATTTGGCTAGCACCTTTCTTCTGTTGGGTAGAGATCCCCTGAGAACTGGTTTCAGGGGATCTCTACCCTGAAAAGTAAAAAATAGTGAAAAATAGATAACTTAATTCATGTAATTTTTGAATTGAAAGACGAGGGCAGTAAAAATGTTTTTCAAAACATATAAATGCTTAATGGCAAGACCTAGATATAAATAACTTTAAAAAAATAGCCTATTTATTCACACAACATCATGAAATACCCAGAGAAGCGGTTGGGTAATTGCTAGTAACAGGAGCGTAGCTACCGCCGTATCAATGATACGGGGCCCTCAAGCTACGGGGGCCCCAACCTGTGTAAGGAAAATCGTAAAATATTAAGGAGACCCAAAAAGGTTACCAAAAAATTTTTGATACAGGGCCCAATCAGGACAAGCTACGCCAGTGGCTAGTTAGCACTTCTATGGACTGGACTTTACTGTGACAATTCCTACACACACACTCTATTAGCTCATACTCTCTATATATTTATTTATTTATTTATCTTGGTGGAATTTTCAATCGTTAATAAAATACACTTTAAAGCGCTCAGTTGAGCTGAAATTTTATATACATGATTATTTTGGATGACAATACAATAATTTCAATATAATTAATAAAAATTAATTAATTAAAAGGAATTACAGATACAGCCACGTTGGCATCATTTTTGGCGACTTAGTGACCCTTTTGGCGACTTGTATCAAAACTTGAAAAGGTTTTTTTCTCACATTTTAAAGCATTCATTTGAACTGAAATTTTATATACACGATTGTTTTGGATGACAATACGATACTTTAATGATAATGAATAAAATTTAATTACCACTTAAAGTTATGATTCTGTCATATGTATATATATATTTATTTTAATTGTAACTATTTAATAAAAAGTTGCTAAAATAAAAATTTTCTTTGTTGATCTAAGTAGGAATTGATTTTATAAAAAAAATTTTATGTTACTTGTTATATTATTATTATTAAATTATTTTATTAATAAGTTTTTTATGATGAAACTCCTAGTTATACTTTTAAAAAAAATTTTCTTGTGGGTTCTCTTAAAACATCTATATATTCAGGTTGGGAAACGCTGATAAAATTAAAGACGACTCATAATAGCTTTTTGGTCACAAACTTCAAAATAAGTTAATCGGAATTCTTAAGAAAGAAAAACATGAAAATATGCGTTATTTTCTCAGAAATAGTTTTTAAATAATAATATATTGTTTTTTATTTCCAATTAACGTCGACGAAAAAATATATTTTTGTCGCTTGTGCAACAAATTTCGGAATAATATTGACACCATACTTGGGAAAATTCTTTTGCCAACGCTTTTTTTTCTAGGATAATTTCTTTAAATAGGTATTATTAATATCTGAAGTAACTGCAAAAGTTTTCATATGGTTACCCACGCGTAATATCTACTTGTAAACATGTTGTGCAATTTTAGTTTTTAATCACAAAGTGTGTCTTGTTCTTAATTTTTAATTAAAAATTGCAATTATGTTACTAACACTGCATCGATTCGAGACGAAATTCTGTTAAGAATATTTAAAGCTCAAAAGAAACTTGTGGCCATAAATAAAAGACAACATTAAGCGGAAAACAGAATTCCTCGGAATAAAAAAATTATTTCAGCTTAAGTTCCTTTGGCGTAAAACTTCTCAACCGATTAATAGAATGGGATACGAGTCGGATTTTTTCCCCCCGGAAACTTCGTTTTATTAAAAAAAAAAAGAATCCTGCACCTTTTTTCTTTTTTTTATTTTATTTTTTTTATTTTTCTAACATCTTAACTGGCATTTAGTACGTAAAATACAAAACTATGACGTAGGTTTTTATTGTATGGTAAGAGAATCAGAGATATTTCTGCTTGTGGAAAAAGAGAAAACAAAAGAATACACAATTTTAAAGAATGAAAACTTTTGATGTAACAAGTTTTGACTAATGAAGAATAATTCATTTTCCACAGAATTTATAATAATAGTTCTTTTTTATGAATTTCTCAGGGAGAAAAAAGTGAAAATAGCAACAATTTAAGATATATAAAAAAAATTCTCTCATTCAGGGTTCTTTTTCCCTAAAAAAAGTAGTAGTTATAAAAATGTCACTCCGTTTTGATCATTTTTAACAACAATGTTTGTATATGAAAACTTAGCTGTGTTACATTGGCAGAGACATTAGGACATGTTTAATGCTTTAAAACAATTGTAATGAGTTTCTATTCATCAATATGATAAAAAATTTGAAAAACAAATTTGAAAACTCCTAAGACTGCTTGAGTAATGCACATAATCAGAAATATTTTCTTAAACTAACAATTTACAATTTGTATTGCTATACAAAGATTTTGCTGGCGTTATTAATAACACTAATTAACGTAAAATGCAGATTGTTATTTCGATATCTAATGGGTGTTGACGAATTCGACCAGTTTGACGTTTGGCAAGTGATTGTCATGTGGCGGTGTGATATGTATATGAGCTAGTACCAACATCACGCGGAGACGATCGTTTTGGCATGATCGGCTTACTCGCGTTCGGAACGGAAGGTACCCAGAACGAACCTTCTTCCTTCATTGGTAACCCTAGCCGTGCAAAAGAACCGCACCCTTCACACGCCGCAGTCGTGGCGCCATCTATCCACCGCAAAAGCAACCAAGCCGTCAAACATTGACGCAAATAAGCCGTTACTTCTCTCACAAATGACGCAATCAAACCGTCACACAAACGACGCAATTCTAAAGCCGTCACGCATGAATGATTCAACTGCTTACATGCTCGCCACGAATATGGTATCGTTTGTTCGCCTATTCGCCGAAACACTGGCAGGGGAGTATGTGGCGGTGTGATATCTATATGAAATAGTACCAACATCACGCGGAGACGATCGGTTAAGTACTCGCGTTCGGAACGGAAGGTACCCAGAACGAACCTTCTTCCTTCAGTCGCATGAATTTTTCGAAGTTGTGGCAGCGTAGGTCAGAGCCCAGCCGACACCGACGGACAAATGATTATTGAACGAGTTCAAACAAATCCGGTGAGCTGGCGATGTCAAGTTAAGCGACAACTATTCGTGCCGTGAAATCCTCCACTGTAGTCTCCGGCGTCTCATACAGAAGCGATTTCAGGTCCCCCCAGAACAAAAATTCCAAGGAATTAAGGTCCGGGGTGCATGACGGCCAAGTCAGAGGTCTGCCGCATCCAATCCACTTTCCGCGATATGTAGCATGGAGGTGGTTCGCATGTGTATTGGTGCGCCATTGTGCATGAACCACACGTTCTGATGCGCAGTGGCGTAACGGAGGACATTAGGCCCCTCTGAAAAGTCAGGTTTTGGGCCCCAAGCCGAATCTTACAAATGACTGCAAAACCATACGTTCTTGACCTCAGTTAGGCCTTGGGCCCCCTAGAACCCTGCCCTTTCTCCCGATGCGGGGGTTGCAGGGGCGTACAATACGCCACTGCCCTGCAGCAATTCCGCGAGAAGTAGGGAATTGGCATACGTGTAGATTTCTTCAACCCTACTACGGCGCTCCAAATCCCCGCAATCGTTTGCCCACTCCCCTCGTTTGGTTCATCGTCCTTCCGATGGGTACTATTACTGCGATTTTCACCGAATAAACGTGGATTACGACCCTATATTCTATGGGGATTTGTCGTCCCTGTGCTGCCTATTATCACACCTCTGAATTTGTCGGTCGAAATCAACCACACCCTATACATCAAGGGTATCAAACTCAAAGATTAACTTGTATCAAACAAACAAGGTTTAACTTTAGGTGGGCAGCAAAAAAAATCAACATTTATATATACGTAAGTTTATTTCGAGTAATTGTGATACCCCTTTATATAATTTCGCGAAGTCAGTGGCCGTCCCCTGCACTAAAGCATAACCAAATATTTCGAACCAATCTTTAGCTCTTCCTCTGAGATGACCCTTTAAATATGCACACGCCAAATTGATGGGTATCTCATAGAACCTTACATCATTTTCTATGCAATCCAAAAACTCAACATTTTCCGATCCAGAAAAAAAAAGTTCAGGCTAAACTCTGAGTCCTGATCCGGCTCCTACCTCAAGGTTAGGGAAATTAAGATGCCCTTGGTCAAAACCTGTTGGGCGCCGTTGTGAAACCCCCCTGCCTGGGGGTAACATCTCTTCATCCACGCGACCTAGATTTGCAGGAGGAAATGATTTATCACCCACGTTCGTCATAATGAATCCAATTTATTATTATTCAAATATATTGATCAACACAAGTCTTACTATAGGAAGGCAATCAGGAGTGATATAACGTATTCCTAAATTCTGTGTAAATAAACGCCTGGAATCCTAACCACTTATCTTTATAAAAAGTTATCCTAAGAATCTTTATCTGCCTTAAATTCTTTAACTCGCTAAATCCCGTTCTATAATTACACTTCAAAGTTTAATGTCTTACCAACAGCTCACGGTGTTCAACATCTCAGCTTCGTTCCTTCTTCTACTATTTCGCGAACACTAAAGCTCCACTATATATCTTCTAACTAATCTGCAATTCGCGGTCTCTTCTTGAGAGGCTTGGCTGTGAAATAACTCAATGCTCTGGCCCCAAAGATTCCGCAAGAGCATTAGTATGAAAACGCGGTAAAGACCCATCACATAATACTTTATAATAAACATAAATAAAACAACAAGAAAAGTTTAATGTTTTCTTCCTGACACTTAACATGCCTTCTCTGCTACTATCTTTCCTATTTCGGGAGAAATTCTGATATTTGATTATATATTATTGTGTACTGATGTACTGTCCGGGCCGCAAAAATGATCGTTGTGGGCTGCGAGTTTTTGACACCCCTGCTATACATAATATCTGAATTTGTAGATTTTTTTATTGAAAATATTGTTAAATCAAAATACAATGCACAAAAATAACTTCAAATCTTCCGAATGTACTTAATGTTTGCTTGACTAAAAAGAAAATATAATGCATTTCATAACCTTGTTTACAAAATCATAAATAAGTAATAAAATAGGACAAAAAAGAGTTCCTTTCGTGAGGAAAATCTTTCACATCTTTTACCCTTTTTATGCACACGATATGTATCGAGTACAAATATTGCTTGATGAGACGTGTGCGGGTTTGGTTTCGTGTTTAATTTCCAATTTCAACACCTCTAAGCTAAAATCTTTCTCACGATCGAATTGAGCAATGAGAGAGCTTTTGCTCTTTTCTCTCTCTCTCTCTCTCTCTTTGTTCTCTTTTACGATTCCAACAAAAATTCTTCTAGAAAGAGCACAAAAGTGGATAGTTCTATAGTGAGTCATTCTTTTGTGACTCTGCATATTATTGAAGATGAATTTGTTCATTTATAAATTCAACATTCATTTATTTTCTTGTGTTTCGTAACGGTGTATCTCATCCATAATCAGCAGTGTTTTATTTTATTACATTTTATTTTACGCACACTTTATAATTCCAGCTACAAAATTTATCTACTAATAAAGACTGTTCAGCTTATAATATTTGAAATTGAAAATTTCAAGACAGTATGTGATCATATTAGCAAGTAAAACATTTTAGCCTTGATTCTTTAAGGTATCCGACTACGTTCGGAACCATGATTTTAAAAAAGCGCATAAATGGATAATTTTCATGATATTTAGTGTCACTTAGATTAGAATAGAAGAATAAAATTGTTTTAAGGACATTTTGACAAAAAAAAATTATTTAAATCTAATATTTCGGCAAAAAATTAAATTAGAATAACCTTTTTTCAAAATGTTCTCCTTTTGTGAAAAATGCTTCTATTATAATAAGATTTTGCCTGTCTATAGCTCAGACCTCTGTACAAAGGCTCAACTATGATTTTTGAAAAATTCACATTATTTTCCGAGTAGCAACCCATTGAAATAATTATCGGCATTTTTTTCTTAAAATTTCTCCCCTCTGTTGTCGTAAAACATGAATAAACCCACTTCTAAGTTATATATTTCAAAAATTCTAGTAGAACCTCTGTACAGATGTCTGAGCTATATACAGGAAAAATATTGTAATAGAAGCATTTTTCACAAAAGGATATTATTTTGAAAATGGGTCATTCTATGTTCACTTTTTTTCAAAATATTGTACTTAAATAATTTTGTATTGTAATACTATTCTTAAAACAATTTTATATACATTTTCTAATCTAAGTGACACTAAATACCATAAATATTATCCATTTATACAATTTTGCAAAATCACGGTTCCGAACGTAGTCGGATACCTTAATAAAGCTTGTTACTTTTAACTTACGAACGACACACAATCTACCTGCTAATTTTTTCTGATAGTTTGAAATTTCAAATGCACAAGCAAATGCAAGGAACACGTTTATATTTTTTAAGCATTTTGCTGATCATATTTTTGTTTCAATGGGTCTGTGAATTGGTATTTACCATTGCATCACTTCTTAGTGCGGCACCATATAGGTGGAATACCAATCACCACAATGTAATTTTGACGCCCAGTTTATTCCCTAGAGCAGGGGTGGCGAACCTTAATGGATCAACTTGCCATTTTTTCTAAAGAAAAATATAGTGAAGTAAAGACGTGCCGTCAAATAATTTTGACTTGTGATAATTAGGAAAATAAAACTAAGTGCTAACAACTCAAAGATCTTTTTTTTTATCGCGAAAAAAATACATTTTGCACTGTATAGTAGTAAATGTTTTAGCTATCCGCTTAATTCAAATTAAAGTAACATTAGTGTGACTTTTGTTATTGCAAATTAGATGACAAATAACTTATATTAGGATTGTAAGATGGCAATTTTAGCATAATGCATGCTGAATTGAAATCATCTGTCAAATGGTTTCTAAGCAATTAATTCTTTTTGCTCTCGTTCACCTTTTTGCCAAAAGGAATTGTGATTTTTTTTCAAAATGCCGTTTTACAGACTATATCCTACTTACCACTGTTCCGGAATATAAAGCACACACCACTGTGTCACCTTTACAAATCATGCCATATTTCTCCATCCACCAATTTTGAGATCTTCTGTTACATTTACTGTCCTGCACTTTTTTTTTTTTTTTGTCTTTTTGCTGAACTAGCCACGTTAAATAACAGTTAAAAATCGTAAATCTAACACAAATAAATTTCAAAATACAGCTGTAACAACGAAATTGATTATGCTATGCGTAGACAAACTTTGCATCATTAGCAATTGTAGACCCCTATGTAACTGAGGGAAGACAATAACAAACGAGCGTGGTCCAGGCGCACCTGCACCAGGATCGATCACTCGCGTTTGTTCATAATACTTCACAGTGAACTTTGTGACGGGCTCACGCGTCTTTTCTTTAACATAACCTCTGGGTTCTTTGGTGGCCAAGATTAATGGCAACTCTTTTCCAACCGAAACCCAAGAAGTGAAATGTGAAAAAGAAATGCAAATAAGATAGCTTTTAAATAACAGAAGTTTCAGTAAGTGAAATGGCAATTTTGGGGAATGGTATGTGTGAAAGAGACAAGGGTGAATTTACAGCCAATCGTGAAGTTACGTAGAAAACAAGTCATTAAAACAAGGTGTATACCATTGCACGCGCGCCCAGACGTTTCCCTATAAGAATGAATCTAAATTTGGATTAAGGTAGGAATAATTATTTGATATTAGGACTTGTAATATTATTAGAAGTGAGAGTAGGCAAATTAAATAATTATAGTGGTCTAAGGTTACGCGATTCGGTTTAACCATTACTGTGTGTTTGTTCATCATAGATTCTCGCTTAATTGATCTAAATTGTTATACATTTAAGTTCTATTCTTAATAAAGTCATATTAAGAATAAAAAATGTATATTCCTTTTTCAAACCCTACTCCTATAGCTCACGCTGACAATCAAAGATACGGTCACCAAAGGGGGAGGGACGGTATCACAACTTAGTTATTTCAAACTAAAAGGCAAACCGTTTGGATCGATGGTATGCCCAAGATGTTTTGACTTGTGTCATTAATGGCTCGTGTGCCACTGGTTTGCCATCCCTGCCCTAGAGGGAGGCACCTGAGCTCTGTCGATGTGAAATGGTACTAGGAATCAAATTTTACCGAGAGCACCCAAGCCAAACAGGAACTCTAGGTATTTTTAACGTGCCGCACCATACGATATGGGCGATGTTGATTTTTTGCATCATGAAAATTACCCAATTTGGGCTGGGGTCGAACCCGCTACTTTAGGAGTACAAGGACAGTGACAAAGCAACTAACCCACCCAGCCGGCTATTGCTGATCAGATATAAGTTTTATTATTAGGACAGTGCTTCTCAAACTTTCAATGTTTGCGACCTAATATTCAATCACGATTTGCATTGCGCCCCCTCCATACAATAACGATGTATTAAATTTAGTACTACTACTTTGATGCAAAACCCACAATACGACTTTAACCTCTTAAGTCCCTCCGACGTATATAAACGTCTCGCTCAGTCAGTGTGTTAATAACCCGAAGTACTTTCTTTTTTTTGTGTGAACTGCTATCCATAAAATTATTCCAAAGGCTTTGGAAAGCATTAAAATGACCTTGACAGTGTTTACTTATTTCAGAAGATTTGATTATTTATTCCTTTTCTAACCCCCTCCCCCCTCAATGCACCACATAAGCTTACCTACGTGCTAAGCGGTGGCATTGGGGAACGAATCGCGTAATTTTTAATTGGCATTTAAGGGATTAATTATATAAACCATACAAATTATATTCAGATAAGGGATAATGTTGGCACATTATTTTATATATGACACACACAAATCCATGGGGTCTCTGGTAATTATTAAACTTGTACTTAACTTAGTATTGTTAAATTAATTATAAAATAGATTGTGCAGTACTGATACATTTATAACTGTATTATAAGGTAAATGAGTATTTTATTTCTGATTATGTCAGAATGTATTTTCTTACTTTCAGTAAGTTAATAATTTGTTTAAATAATCTTTTGTTTTCGACTTTTCAGCATGCTCACGACCCCTCGTAGGGTTATCACGCGCCCCACTGTTTGAGAAACACTATATTAGGATATCTTCATTGATATCGCATATTATCGCATTTATTATCGCATATTTTTATCAAGTAAAGTATTGCAACATTTAGGTGGAAATATTACTACATTTTTATGGGTAAAAATGCGCCTTCGTTCCAAAAATAACAATCAAATAAATGCAATTTTACAAATTAGAAATGATCTAGAAAACTGATATTTTGTACTACAGAAAAATAATTCTCTAATATATAGAAGATATTGCGTGTTATCAAATTTAGTTTTAGATTATATCGAAACTCCCTAAACTGTGTTTTGCAAAACTATTAGGAGTAAAATCCACAATCGCAGTTGATTTAAGACCTATTTTTACCTTCCAAGCGTTAAATATAAGCTGTGGTAGCTTAGTGGTGGCTGGCGTGTCATGAGTTAGAGCCCTAGTGCTACTGAAGACCCGCCGTTGGGAGGGGCTGGCATACGTCATATCTGTAGAAAATCAAAGTCCTCCCATTGGCCTAATGTGGTAGTTTGGAGAAGGGATGCCAGCTTAGATGTCCTCACTTGTACAAAGTTACGAGGTCCATCACCAACAGCCCAAATGTGGTTTTATTTAATAAACACTCATGCCAAGTATAAAATTACCTCGGATTAAATACAATCTTTTAAGATTACGTTCTTGAACTAGTTACAGAGACAGTCGCGCTCACTTACAAATGGCATTTGGGAAGAAATATGAAAGAACTCAAGATGGTTGGTAAGTCATATTTTAGCTCTTGCATTCCTAAGTTAATTTATGAAATGCCTTAATGTTCATATCACTAAAATTTTTAAAAAGTACAGCAACATTTTTCGAATTTGTTATGTTATTTTGCCAATTTCTATATTATTTAAGATCCTTATTGTACAAATAATTCAAACCTTTTTTGTGCCTCGTATTTTCTGGCTAATCTGTTCGTACACGAAATTTGGTTGAGTGAGAAACATGCTTATCAATTTTTGATTGGCTTATTAAAGCTAACGTTTTTTTAAGAGTTATGCAGGTGAGTCGCGGAAAGTAAGTTTCCCCTATCGACTGGTGTCAGAGTTGTGTAGGAAAGTCAAAACATAGAATGAGACATTAAAGATAAGACATAACTTTATTTTTCCACTTAAGCACCAAGTAACATTGAGACATTTGTCATAACACTTTATAAGCTTCAAAAACCCCTCCAGGAAAAACTCAGGGCCTTGCGTACGGAAGAAGCGTTTACTTTTGAGTGGACTTTTTGGAGGTTGCTACGCTAGAGTTGTTATGGCGAGCGCGTGAGTTGTTGCTGTTGCGTCAAGTGTGTCTAATGGCTTGATTGTTGCGTCATGTGGATCGGATGGCTTCTTGATTGCTTTTGTGGTGGGTAGATGGCGCCACGACAGCTGCGTGAAGGTGTTTGTTCAGCGTCAAGGTTACTAATGAAGAGGATAGAACTCGGTACATTCTGATCTGTAACTTACCGCTGGACCACAGTGATCAATACAGTCCGGAGGCTGTTACTAGCTTATACAGATACCAACGCCACACCCAATCCGATTTATTATTAAATCTTCTAGTATCGCGTCTACCGCGCTATTGCTCCCCATATTTATCAATTGGTGCATTTCTTAACTTGGTTTGTCGAATTTGCGTCGTTGTTGAAAATTTGTTAAAAAATAGAGTTTGTAGACTATGGCTAATCTTCCTTTTGACCCTCTCACACTAATGGATGGCACCGGCCATCCATTACAGTGTTTGATATCCACTTGAGATAAAGTTTTCTGTAAATGATGAATTTTTGCAAAAATTTCACTGTGTTTTAAATAATTTTAAATATAAAAATCTGACTATGCATAAAGTCTCAGAAATTTTCAGAGAAAAGGTAGACTCTTATCTTTAACCCTTTATCTACCGACGGTACTTATAAGTACCACTCACTTTAAAATTACATAGAATAACCATTTTTACGAATATCCTGACGATACTTATAGCAGGAATATTCTTTGAAATCCCCTCTTCCAAGATGCATGGCAGCATGGGTTCTATGATGAATATTTTAGCGGGAAAGGCGAATAGTTTTATAGCAGAAATTGCGTTTTCAGCGGATTGCAAAGATTATCATTTTTGTCCCGAAAAAATAGTTAATGTCAAAAGGTGTCTTTTTTTTTTTTGCATGTTAGTGGAGATCTTAGAAAACGATTGAATCTTTATTTTAAGTCACAACAGTGTCTATAATTAATTTTACAGTTGATTTTCTTTAATTAATTAATTAGCTCTGACGGATTAAATTTCCCAAAGTTGAGTATTTTGTTTATGTATATCCTTTAATTTTCAATGTAGCGATTCAAAAAAAAAATATATTGCATGAAAAAAATGCTGTAAATCATAATGCGGTAGATAAAGGGTTAACAGATATGCAAAGTATTTTAATTCAACTTCCATTTCACTTTTTTTATTTAAATTTCCTGACTGCACTATTTTTTTGACAGTAGTGTGTCTTGCGGATCACTGTGAATTTATTGATGTAACCCGCGGATCATTGTACATTTATTAGTTTAGCCCTCGAGAGTGAATGGTTGAAGGAAGCTTCCTTAAGATTGTCTTGATAGAAATAGAGATAACTCATATGGAAATAGATCACTAACGATGTTGGATTATTGATATCATTATTTAGCATTAGTAAAAGAAATTTTCTTTGTGATTAACAAAAAGCGAAAAAACTACATACAAATGAGAAATGGGAAAATTCATAAATTTAATCATTCATGAATTTAATCATTTTTATCATTTCATGAAATTAAATGTGAGAAAAAAAACATATTCCGTTTGCAGATCTCATTTTTAACACGCTTTTAAAAGTTTCACTTGTATGTAATGGAATATTTGAACTCGATTTTTACCCACTTTAAAAGGTCAGATTAATTCGAAATTTTGCACACTTGTGAAAGACCGATGACAATACAATAATTTCATAATTTTATTTCATTATCCTGATCATGATGGTCAGGAATAAGGATTTCCGAGATTTGGCGACTAATTCATTATATCGTTTCCAGATTTGGCGACTAATTGCATAAACCATTTTCAGATTTAGCGACTAATTCCATATGCCATTTCTAAATTTGGAGACTTAAAGATTAAGGAGCAACCCTAAAACCACAAATAGGATTGAAGTTAATACAAATAAAACAAAAAAAGAAGTGTTCTTTATGTAAAAAAGGATAGGGTGGAATAAAATTTAAAAAAAAGACTCGTGCATGTGAATAAAAATAATTTATGTTCTTACTGCTAAATATTTTTATTTTATTTTGATAAAGCAATATGTTTAAAAGTGATGATACGAATTAACAATACAGCAATACGTTTAAAAGGTGATAATACGATTGGCATTTAATATTTCTTCTTAACACACTTTTATTAGTTAGACCTGTATCTACAGAGACGTAATCTTTGAAATATAACGATATGGGACTCATCCGAGGCCCCGTAAACGGAGAGAATAGATACCCTTCAGACCCATTAATTAATATTTATTGAGGAGCAAGACTAATTCCAGCAGCCGCATAATCCCAGCTTCAAATATCGAACACAAGGATAACTTCAACAAAGAATAAATGATAGTTTTAAAAACTAAAAAAACAGACTTTTATTGGAGATCGAACTAAAAAATGAAAAATAAATTATAGTTTTAAAAAAAAACTAAAAAACACGCTTTTAGAGTGAGTCGAAGTAAAAAGTAAAAAAATAACTCTTAGTATAAGTATAAAATGATTAACGAAAAAATTAATGTCATTGTTGTAAAAGCGTGGGGTGCTTTGTATTACATTTTTACACTAACTCAGCATTTCGGAATAGAACTAGTAAGAAATTATGACAATTAATATAGAGCACCGCTCGCTTTTACCCCAATGGCATTAATTTTCTCGTTAATCATTTTATTCTTATATTAAAAATTATTTTTTTACTTTTTAGTTCGATTCACTATAAAAGCGTGTTTTTTGGGTGTTTTTTTTTTAAACTATAATTTATTGCTAATACTCTTAATAGACGAGTCCAATTATAAAAATGAATATACACAAGTAAAAATCAGTAATAATTATTAAAACTAATCCTAAGAGAGAATCCTTATATCTAAAATTATTCAGAGAAACCCTTTATCAAACATATTATATAATATTTTCAAACTAAACATTATCTGACAACTAAAAATTATATCCGAAACGGTACCGAAATAAAATATCTACAATCGGACCCCTATTTAACGAATTCATGGGGATCTATCATTTTATTCGTTAATTCGGGGTTATTCATAATACCGGGGTAAAAAAATTACAAATTTTTTGCACTCATCTTTTGGTAACTCAGTAATAAGTAACTTCACAAGCACTATCCACAGTTAGAAAGTACATACTTTTTATTTATCATCTAAAAATACTATTAACGAATTACAACGCACCAGTTAGTTTGAAATTTTTAAATACTGACTAAAGAAGTTTGGCAATATTTTTGATTCCTGACTCGAAGGAGTTCGTTTTCGACTTTAAGCAGTGAAGAAAATACTTCATCATTTACATCCTGCTGCATAAAGTATATTTTCAGATTCCGCACACAATGTGTACAGCATTAGAAAATGTAGCAGTCTTGACAGGAGTTTCAGAAAGGAATTTCTTGACCTATTCAAAACTCTCGTAATAGGTTACACTCATGACTCATCTGCACCTGTAGATTCTAATCATGGGCTGTGTCTTTCTGTTCCAGACAAGAAAGAAAAATAATTTGAAAAGAAGTCCAATTTTTTTTCCTAATCCAAACTTATATTTTAAAAAATTTGACTGTTGAAATAATTCGTTAGTTTGGGGTTTATATTATTCGTTAAAAAGAGGTTTGGGGGCTTCATTTTAATGGGGGGAAAGAAAAATTCGTGAAATAAGTGTTCTGTAAATCTAGGTCTGACTATATTCTCACGCATATAAAGATTTAATCTCAAATTATTTTAAAACAAATAAAATTACTATGCAGTTGTTTTGTTCCAAACTCTTTAATTAAAAAATTTGTTTCAATCATATTAATTAATTAATTAAAAAAAATTAATGTAATTTATATATGAGCATCAAAACAAATTTTTTGAATGACTTAAGCATGAGTAAAAACGGCTTTAGATTTTAATGAATTATAATTCATGCCCCTTTACACTCTCCTAGCCAGCGTATCAGGAGTTCGAGCCCATGTGCCATTAAAGATCCGCCGTACGTTTCATCTGTCAAGGCGCAAAGTTCTCTCGTTGGTGTGATGTGGAAGCTTGGAGATGAGGGTAATAGCTCAGGTGTCTTCCTCGTCACTTGACCGAGTCTCAGAATTGCGAGGTTTGTCGCCATTAACCCTCATGTTGCTTTGTGGTGCGTTGTTGGTAGACACTCACTCACTCACTTAAACGTTCCTATCTTAACTCCATTTTGTCATGTCAAAAGTTCAAATGGGCCATACCCCTGACCTTCGTGTCAGACTATAAATCCTTTGATTTAACTTTTTAGAGTTACTCATATATTAAGGCTGTTTTCGCCATATGTACGAGAGCGTAAACTTGACTCGGAGCACATTTTCCGACAGAAAAAATGCCTCAATTTTTATAAAAATTTGTGACATTGTAACTCATGTATTTGTTTATAATATAGTGTTTTTAAAATTTCAAAATATTTCATAAATAATTAGTATTCCTTTTAATATGTGAAGGGATAGCTCATTTACCATTACGGTATAGGGGAAAAAATGCAAAACACATTTTATAAAAGAAAAAATGTGTCAAAACTCGTATAAAAATGAGTAGTATGATAAAATAAGTGATTCTCTACAGAACAGTGTAGCCAGAATATAATATTAATGTTTGAGTACTTTTATATCTGAAACAATATTCCGAATTTGGCCCCTATTCTTTAACATTAGCCGAAGATAGCCTTGACGAATTCTTTTCATAAATGAAGATTTGAGTTAATATAATTATCAACATCATTTTATATTTAAATATTTAAACTATTTTATTATGAATATGTAAGCATCATGAGAAAAAAAATTTCATCTATAAATAAGCTTTTTTAAAAATATATCGAGAAGCGAAAAAATTTTTATGCGTGTGTGATTCGCAGTTTTTATTTTCTTCCATGAATATTTCCAAACGGAAGAGTGATCCGAAATTTGAGATAGTAGTGTCATCTTGTGACGAATTTAGAAGATAAAACATAATCGTAATAACTGTGAATAACGTTTTTCTCCTTTCTCTCTTTGTATTTGTAACCATAAGACTTTTAATTCTTTTTAAAATGCAGTATAGATTTTGTTAAAGGTTTCTTAATGCAAAGATAGTTGTCGTATGACTTACTAAATAGAATCTGTTGTATTTTTTTTACCCTACTTTTCCTGTGAACATCCAGATTATTTTAGCGAAGATTTTACTCAGTAGTTGATAGTTAAAAGAGTTTACACGGATTTGTTTTAAACCTATCGCAAGAGATGCTTTCATAAAAATAATCTGCGAAGAACATTCTTACATCTTACAGATCAATCACATTTTTATTAATTTACGTATTAAAAAATTCACAATTGTACTATTCTTTCAGAATACTTTATAATTAAAAAATAAATATATTCTAACTCAATTTTCATGAAAGTTTTCAATATTTTTCGGTATTATTGTTTTTAATAATTATAGTCTTTTCTTTCCCTAAATTAAAAAAAAAACATTTAAGCAAAATCAACAAAATTTTTAATAAACTTTTTATTTCTCTTCAATTTTTAACATTAACCTTATATTTTCTTTAAGAATGTTTCATCAAACCAACTTCTACCAAAAAGACTTAATCAGCATCAAAAAGCCAATGAAAACATAATAAACTTTTATTTATTTTATTATTATTTTTTCATATTGTTTCATTATCGAATAATTCTTGATATAAATTTTTTATAAAACGTATTATTCGTAACGAAATAAAAGCTTCGAACTTTTCCTTGTGAATTTTATATCACAGTATATCTCTTTTATTTTAAATTTTGTAAGATAATAGTTAAGAACTGATTCCATTTTAAATTTTATACATTCTATTCTCGTATTATTCTTTTATTGTACAACTTTTCTCTGAATCAAGTAACTTTGAAATAAAATTTTAAAATATGTATACGCTGATATACCAAAATTCTAAAGATAATTATATTCAGATATCCAGATGGCAGCAGCATCGCATAAGAATTGTATAAATGAGCAATTTATTTTATATAAAATGTTCATTTGCATAGCAAGAGCAAAGGACTAAGAAATACATTTCTTGATCCTTATAATCCCTCTTCTCCTTTTGCTATTTTGAATAAATTCAGTACTTAATGTTGCTAAATTTATAATTTCTTAATTTCCTTTATTTTCTCTTAATTTTGTATTTTCATTACTAGTTAGCTACACTTATTTTATATACAGGGTGTTCCAAAGTTTGATCAACAAACACGGAGGGCAGAGTGAAAGCATTAAGAGGAGGAAAGTTTATTACGGAACATGGGGTTACAAACTACGTTGAGAGGGTGAAAATCGTGTAAAACACATGTAAGGTCTGAATTCGGAGTCAACGAAGAGTGGTCGTGTGTTGGTCACTGAATTTACCGTAATAAATTCTCGTACTGCGGGCTGTTGAAAGTGTATATCCCTGCCACCACAGTTTTTGTTTTTAGTCTTAGCAGAAATAAGTAAATGTGTATAACTTAACTGGTAAGTTAACAGCGTTAACTGGTAATAAATATCATATCCAACACGGACAAAGTAGGCGCTATTGAGGTAGTAAGCCTGTGTAGCATTATTTGTCTAATTCAATGTATCATAATGGTTGATTACGTGAAATAAAAATACATTGATGAGTACTTGGTGCACGGTCAGGTAGATGGCAATAGGCGCTGCGCACAGCGGATGCATCAAAAGCCGTATCAGAGGAGGCGTTGTCCACATCATAGTACCTTCACCACTATCGATCGAATACTTTTAGAGATGGTGAACTTACACTCATCTCGGCTTGATGCGAGAAGCTGCAGTGTTTTGCCGATTCCTCGTCGACAAGTATATGAGCAATTGTAGTTGAAGATATTGATCTGGAACGCTCTGCCTAGTGCAAACATGTACCACTTCAATACCTAGAAGGTACAACTACTAACCAAAGACGATTAACTCTGTGTTGAACAACCCATGTGTGATGCTTGACATCATCTCCTCTCTAATACTCAATTTCCTGCCACTGTTTGATTATTGAGAAAATCAGTTTTACGCGAGAAAGCATTGTCAATTCTCATATAAGCAACGGATAATCTCCATGCCAGTATACCACGTAAATCTCAACAGAGATTTAGTGTCAACGTATGTGGAGCAACGTATCTTGATTTTCTGCAATGGGTTCTGCTTAATTGCCGTAAAATGTACCAGCCTTAATGCAGAGAGACATGAAGAGTTCAAGCATGATGGGGCCCCTGCTCATTAACAACAACATTGCCCAAGGAGATGAATTGAAATTGTGGGACCCATTGCATGACCTCCGCGATCACTGGATCTCAATTCATGGGACTTTTTCCTGTGGGATCATCTTAAATTATTCGTTTATGTGATGTCGGGCACACCAAAGGATCTCATAGCTCGGATGGCCATTGCTGCAGCAAACATCAAAGGCATACCTAGCATCTTCGAGAGAGAGTGTCCAGGAATCATTTTTATGTCATAGTCTGTGCGAAGACCTCAGTAGATGCCACTTCCAAAAACTTTTGTCATAATTAATAAAATAAATCTTTTTGTAGTTCGTATCATCATACATCGTTCATTCGAGCTTGAAGTTGAAAACTGCATGCGTATTTCACGATTTTGCTTAATGAGTATTTCAAGATTAATTGAGATATAAGGACGGGTACAAACGGAGTTACAAAGCTCGAGCTTAAAATAGGGTAATTACATTACATCTCTGGAAATTTTCTTCGAATTAATGCAACTTACTTAAAAATTAAACGTCTGGGATTTTTGTCCATACTTTCTTCAAAGGACAAGTATCAAATTGTTCGAACAGCATCAAATTCTATGCCATTTGCGAGCCAGGTAAGGAATGAGAAAGAACCAAAAGCAATTGGAACTAAAAGTGTTCTAAGAAACTATCAGATGTCTTTTAAAGTCCACATTTTACATTGTTAGAGCAAGATTAAAAGCGGTATCTTATTTGAAACCAATCCGCAAGAATGTAGGACGAGTTGTAAGGAGAAAAAAATGAGAACAAATTGGAGCAAAGTAATTTTTTTCCTCATATGCTATATTTTTAACTCTGACTGGTTAAATACATTTCTTTAGTTGCAAATTATATCCAGTGATGAAACAAAATTTAATCTAGACGCAGTACCGATATAAGCGCATTTTGGGCCCTGGGAGCAGAAGATCCACAGGCCTCCTTAGAACTAACGGATCGAAATTTATAACCAGAATATCTGGCTAAGTCCAGCTTTTTCAGCCCCTTCCGGGCCCCATGCCTCTAAGTGCCCACTCCAAGCACTCAATGGATGAACCGGTACTGCCTGGACGTATTAAATTTGAGCTGACACAGTTTGAGAACAGCAT
>BMAV01021263.1:42020-200727 GCA_019973955.1 Trichonephila inaurata madagascariensis | reverse complement strand
CCCCCCCCCCCTTTCTTCCTCAGTGGCTCGACAGCCCAGATTGGGCCTTGGCCTTTTCAAGAAGCCTTTCCAGGATAGCCTTTTGCCTTCTGGTGCTCTCCAATTCTTAATTCTCAAATCTTGGAGATCTTTTTCTAGTCCATCAATCCATCTCAGATTTGGCCTGCCCTTTTTTCGTGTGCCAATTGGTTGGGCGTTGAAGACTTTTTTAGTGGTGTGGTCTTCGTTCATTCTGATAACGTGACCTGCCCATTTAATTCGCTGTATTTTGATGAAGTTAACAATGCCAGATCACTGGCGTAGCTAGCTCTGAGGGGGCCTTGTATCAAAATTCCTTCGGGCCCTTTTTTAGATATGGTAGCCCTGTTAGCGGGACTTACGATACATATGTTTGGACCCCTGAAGCTTGAGGGCCCCGTATCATTGATATAGCTGATAAGGCGATAGCTACGCCCTTGTGTCAGATTCTTTATATGATTGATAGAGCTCGAAATTTGATCTTTACCACGTTCCATTTTCCTGAAATCCTTCAAAAATAAATCTTTAAATCTTCCTTTTGTAGATACTTATCATGTTTTCATCTGCTCGAGACATGGACCAAGTTTCACATGTATAAGTTAATACTTATCTTAAAACAGTTTTTTTTTTTAATAAGGAAAAATATTTGAACTTCAGATATACCATGGTTCAAATCCTTGAATGAGGACTTTTAAGAGACCCAATTCAAAATTTAATCTTAAAAAAAAAAAGTCAAAAGTTTAAAAATTTAAAAATTTAGTTTTTAAATTTTAAATTCTTTTAGAAAAGGGTACGAAAATACGTATATCCTTCAAGTTTTAAACTGAAATAAATAAGAAAGTAAATGAAATATATATAATTAAACTTATGAGTACCTATCAAACTCTTATTAAGATTAGAAAAATACCATAATTATAGTGCAATTTTCTTAAGAAAATAACTGGTAAGCAATGAATTAATATCTTTTCTTCTTTCTTTTTGGAATAATGTTCATTGTTGTCCACAAAAAATTATATATTTATTAATATACCCAATTTTGCAGGGAGTTAATTCCACACTTCAATCTTTGATTATATAAGTTAATTGGTTTGTAAATAAAAAATCAATACTCAGAATATCATCACTAAATACAATTCCAAAATATGGACAGTGACCTTATTTAAACTGAGATATACTGAATTTATCTTTCCAGATAAGGCTCTTGTGTGTGTGTACGTAATATTTACTCTCACGTTATAATAACCAAAGGAGTCGGGTGAGTGAGTGAGTGAATATTAACATCGCACTGTTCAGCTACACGAGGGCTTTTGGTGACGGAACTCGTAATTAACCAAGGGGTCGGAGTAAGTGCGTGAATAAATGTTAACGTCACACTATTCAGCTACTCAAGAACTTTTGATGACGGACCTCTTAATTTTAAACTATGGTGAAGTGACAAGGACGACACCTGAGCTGGCACTCCCTCTCCTAACTTTCACACCACATCAACGGGAGAAAGTTTGAGCCTCGACATATTTAACGTGCATCGGCTCCCTCTTCTCGGCGGGTCTTCAGCGGTACTAGACTCGAACTCATGACACGCTGATCCCGAGTCCGTTACCTTGACCACTAGGTTACCGCGGTCACCCAAGAAGACAGAGGTATGTGAAAGCGAGGTAAGGTATTTACAAATTTACTAATACCACGTAATAAGGAGGAAGCCAATCCGAAAAAGAAGAAATGAATTTGATCTACAGATCTTAGTTAATATCATTGGCAAAATGGGCCACAAAAGCATCATCAAGGTATCCGACTACGTTCGGAACCGGGATTTTGCAAAAGCGTATAAATGGATAATATTTATGATATTTAGCGTCACTTAGATGAGAAAACGTATATGAAATTGTTCAATTGTTTTCAATTTTCGAAAGGGACTGGGACATCGATTATGTATAAGATTTCTGTCATCCACTTTCGTCACAATGGCAGGATGTAGTCTCATTTTGTCTATATCACAGTTAGATTAAGTATTTGTACTTATGTAAGCTTACATAATAATTTGAACGATTCCATTGTCAAGAAAATTCAACAGTATTTAAACAATTCAGTAGTATTCCACCTCTTCGAAAGATTTTATTTCTCATAGCAACCTGAGAACGTTTTTGCCATAACATTTTCTCAACAGGAAAAATTATTGATAAAGCTTTTAAGTTATACAAACTATTTTTTTAAACAAAAATTGACCTTGAGTGAATATTAACGTCGCACTGTTCAGCTACATGAGGGCTTTTGGCGACGGACCACGTAATTTTGAACCATGGTCAAATGACGTGGACGACACCTGAGCTGGCACCCCCTTTCCTAACTACCACACCACACCAACGGGAGGACGTTTCAGCTCTCGACAGATTTAACGTGCATCGCTGCCCTACACGGCGGGTCTTTAGTGGTACTGGGCTCGAACTCGCGACAAGGCAAGCCACGATCCGATACCTATACCACTCGGCTACCACGGCCGCTAAATTGACCTTGAAATCAGTCTTAATTAAGCAACTATGAAAACTCAAAATATAATCAAGGAGAAATGGTTTTAATAGTGAAAATTGAGATTAATAACCCGTTCATACTGAAAGAGTTGATTATGCTCAAAAATATTTTTAACTAACTCAATTTAAGAGCGGAAAAAATGCTTTAAAATGTAACCGAAACCAAAACCTAAGTTCAGAAAACTTCAAATATCTCGAAAAACTAATTAGAGTTATCAGATCTGAAATTTGGCGATAAGCTTCCCAATGATATGGCCCCCAAAAAAATCCCCCCCCCCCCAAAAAAAAAAACTCGGTTCGTTTGAAATTTGTAGGGTATTGTGTAATCTTAACTTGTGCTGGTTACTGCTTCACTTCATGTAGCTACACCTTAGCGGGGAAAAAATAAAACGTTATTAGTTCAAAACTGCTTTGAATACAGCTCAGAGGAAAATCCGATGCTTTCGAAATCCCAATTGCTTTAAAAATGACTGCTTCTTTTATTCTATCTTCGTCTACTTTTATTTAAAATTGAATAACCTTCTAGAAAAATTGAAATTATAAATTGTGTCTCTACAACATTGGCGGTAATCAAAACTATTGGGGTTGGGTTTTTTTTTTTTTTTTTTGGCATTGGACCTTTTACACCAAAAATTAGATGAAAGAAATGATTCAGAATCATAATTCATTCGTCAATTTCGGAAATAAAATTATTAAATTTTATTAAACTTAAATTTTAGTTTTTAGAGCGAATTTCTTCCTATGATTAATACCACGTGATGAATTACTTTGCATTTACCACATTTTTATCGATAGGACACAAAAAAGAAATTAATTGTAATCTTCAAATTGTCATGCAAGTTTGAAGTAAATATGTTGGAATTACATCTTATGACTTAAACTACGAATTCATATTAAAGATATTTTAATGTAGCGTGTTGCTGAAACATGCTTTTTTAGAGAAAACATTGTAAATTTTGAATTCGATATTAATTAGTTAAGTATGGTTAGCTTAGGAACTGACCATAGAGGATCCGGCGGGGTAAGTGTTTAGAAGCGCATTTTGGGTAAACAAATTTATTTCGTAATTAATGTGTTGTGTGTGTGATATCTTGTGATGTTTGATTTCATTAAAATTGACCTGTTTTTGCTGATAATGTATTTTCTTACAGAAATATTGTAACTAAAACTTAATGCAAGAAATGTTATAATTTCAAACATGAATAAGCTTTGAAATTGTCAAAAATTTTATACATAATTGTAAATTGTGATCCAAAATAATTTTGCAGAATGTTTGTTTTCCGTAGAGATTCTGTTTTTGTAATCGCACTTACAAAATATATAAGATATACAAACTTGCTTAAGTGTGTATAATAATTCGGATATATGATCATTTGTGTACTTAAAAAATAAAAGGTATTAAAAGTACATTTATAAAACTTTTAATAATAGTTTTATCTTAGAAAAAGTGACAGCATATTGAAATTGTGTAACTACTATTAATGTTACATTCTGTCTTATTATGAACTCTTATCACTGAACAGTTGCTGTTGAAGCATTTAACATTTCTATACTTTGAGTTCTATGGTATTCAACAGAGTTTATCTTTTTCTCTATAGGTTTTGAAATGTGTATGTATCATAAGTGTTTTTCCTCTTTGTTCCAATTCACATGCAAGAGCATAAATAACCCTCGGAACAAACTTTTAAAACAAATTTGGACTGAGCTGCTCAGCAAGCTGAATGAATTGGAGATTGAATTTGTAAACTTTAAATTAAGGAGTTGATAATGTTTCTCTAAAAAAAAATGTCTTCAGAAAAAAAGATACATCTCAATTTAAAATAGTGAATAACAACACTCAAGAAAGAAAACAAGACTTAATCAGAATTCTCCCACTTTCCATTGTATTATGATTGCTAATATAAGCAATTTTTAAGACTGAAATTATATTGTCACACACTATTTGAAGATTTGGAAGTACCTTATTCTTGACTCTAATTGTACCATTTAGCATATTTTATATGGGCATATATCTTTTAAGTAATAGAAGTCATTAATTTAGTTTGGCTTCTGTCCTGGCAATAAGTTTTTAGTTATTACTTATACTTGCAACAATGGTTGTATTCTAGCATGACCCACTTATGTCACTAAATTTTTGGCAATAAAGTTTACAGTTTGGCAACCTCCAAGCAAAAAGAAGTACTGATGTGAGATAATTTTTCTTAATATTATTAGAGTCAGATAATTCCTATTATATGAAATTGTTCTTATTACTATTACTGCAGGGCACCTAAAGATTAAAGTTGAAATAGTAGAAATAATAAGCTTTTGAAGAATTTTAAAAGTCAGTTTAATACATACAGAACTGATTTCTTATAGTTAAAAAATACAACAACATTTGATACAATGTTACTTGTCTGATAACTAGCTATTTTGTACTACTTATTTTTCACTGGTTCTAATTTTTAAGTAAATATAGTTATCCATTTTGGGTGGTAATGCCCAAAGTATATTCTTAGTATACACTTGACACTGTGTCAAGGACGTATTAAGGCATTTGCCCAGGGCTTCGTCTCGTTCTTCACTCAAATTTAGAAAATCATTATTCGAATAATTTCAACAGTCAAATGTTGTTCCTGGTTGTATTCTCTGAAAAACTGGGAATTTCAAACAGTATGTCATGTCAACTGGCTACTTGCAATGACTGTTGTCCACATATAGGCCCAGGTCTACCACCATACATCATCATTACTCATTTAGTCAAAAGGCAGCGGTCGGTTGAGCTGGTTTAAGCTATTGTAAGTCGTGCACATTTATTTGTTCAGGTTATTGTACTCTCTACTTTTAAGGGTCAAAGGTAGGGCCTACATTTATGTAGGGGTCCAGGGTTTCAAGAAATGTTGATGTCCCTGAGCACTGTAGTTCAAAGAATGTTAAATTCTCTAACAATTTCTGAAATAGAGTACCCCATGCTCCAACTAACATTCATTGTTCATTGTCTGTTTATTCCCGACATGTCTCAATAAAGACATCAGAATTTTTTTTAATACGAATTGAATTTTTCTTGAATACGAATGAAAACCTTAATGGGGTGCATTGCCTGTTTATGCAATTCTTATGCATCACTGCATATTGTTAATTTTTCTTTAATATATAATCTATTAAAAATGTATTTAAACTCAGTGGCGCAACAGCCCATGAGGGCCTACTGTGCCCATCCTAGTACCTATATGTGACCATTGGGTGCTGAGGTGCATACGCAAATGTCCTGATCAGGTGGTCAGTCTGAAGCAAGATCCCCAGTGTTTAAATCCCCAAGCAAGCTTGGTACTCATTTATCGATCCACTGCAGTAGGGATGAAAGGTTGAGTTGCCCAGCCTGGGAATATATATAAAACCTGGACCTGTGGTGTGGAAGCGTGATACGCTAAAAATGTATTTAATTTATAATTATCTTGTTACAATCAATCTCTTTTTTTTTTTCAGGGTTACTTTTTCGACAGAGATGCTGGTCAGATATTTGATGAAACTGATGAAGCATCTTTAGTATCTAGTGTTCTCATTTCTAATGAAGAACCCAATTTCAAAACTATTCCTATTACTGGAGTTATAGCTTGTGAAATATTTTTTTCAGTAAGAATGTTATTTTCTAATAAGTTATTCTAGTCCTTCTAGAACTTTATAAAGTAATGAAACATTATAATAAAACATAAGAAACAATTACTTATATTTCCGTTAACTTTTTAAAGATTAGTTTTTGTCACTGATTCCCCAAGTTGCTTTTGTTTCAAAAGTTTTAAATGCTTTAAAAAGTATGAAGTATAATAAATATTTTTCATTTTTTATTTCATTCTTAAATATTATGTTAGCATTTATTTTAAATTTTTTTATAATTTTACTGAATTAATTCATTGTATTTAAAGAGCATGCCAAATTGTCATGTGTGGTGGTACTGATTAATTAAAAGGCTTATTATTATTTGGTTAGAAATAAATAGCATTGTTTATCACAAATAAATAGAAAAATTCTTATACTGTAATGAATTGCCAAATGTTTCTATGGTGCTGATTACAATCATTTCCTATTATCATTCCTATGGTTTCCAGTAGTAATTCAGTATCATTAGTAATTACTAATAAGTTTTTTTATTTTTGAATATTTTTGCTATCTTCACCAAAAGTATCTACTACATGAGATTTGTACCCAACTAACTAAAGAGTAACCTTTTCAAAACAAAATTTCTTTAATATAATAGATCTAAAGTCAGGATGATATAATTTTTTAAAATAGCTATACAGGATTTTTAAACAAAATTCTTAAAATAATGATCGAATTATTAATATAATAAATTAATAATAAATCAACATTAAATTATCAGCTTGTGAAATTGTCCTCCTCGGGTGCCCTTCTCCTTGATTATCGGCGTGAGCTAGGGGTGTAGGAATAATGAAAGAACTAGGCGTGTGAGCCCGTCACAAGCTCTAAAGATAAAATTCCACAGGAATTGATCTTATCTAGATAAGTGGAATTTGGGGCATGAGGGGTATCAGCATGATCTTTCTAAACTAAATCATCATTATCATGAACTAAAGATGCCAATAAGTTACTCTGCTACTTTGGTAAAAAGTAAATCATGTCTTTTTTTTTTTTCCTCCCTTCAGGTAATGTAAAGTATACTATAATAACAGTGATGAATTTTTTTATCTTCCTAGTGTTATATCGATTCTCCATCTGGCTTTTCTTTTACCTGTTATTAATTAAAGTTCATAAAGAAAAGTATCTCTCTTTGGGGAGGATTACAGCACATCAAACAAAATGTTTTTTGATTTGGTTATTGGATCAAAAATATCTAATGAGCATATTAGAGTTTTGATTTTGAATGACGTCATATTGCCAATTGGAAAATCGTTTAAAAATTTTACTTTAAAAAATCTAAAGCAAATTTTAAGAAAATCTGTATTAATGGCAACAGTCAGGCTTTGCCCCCCCCCCCCGCCGGGGGGGGGTGTAGGTTACGCCACTGATTCCATTTATAAATTTTTTTTTTGTTGAACATGTAAGGGTTTTACAGTATGGGAGAAAAAAGTGTGAAACATATTTTATACCACATAAAATGGATCAGGTCAGATAAAAATGAGTAGTATGATAAAGTGTGCTGCTCTCTCTATAGAATAGTGAACACAGAATATATTATCGATGGAGTTCTTTTATATCTGGAAAAATATTCGTAATGCAGATTTTATCATTACACAAAGACAATCTTAAAATATTCTCTCAAATACTTTTAAAAAGTGTGGATGAATCAACTAAAAATCTTATTAATGGTTTACTATCTTTTTACTTGGATTTTTACTGGATTCATTCTAGGTCTTAAAAAGGATACAGTGCAAAGGAGTGGTTATTTTTTTAAAAAGGTAATTCTATTTTAGAAAAGGACACAATTTTGATGAGCAATGTGAGGAGAACAGACAAAATGTATTTAGAAACTAGTAATTTTTTACTTAGAAAGTAATAATTTAAGTTTATATAAAAGAATTAAAATTATTATAATAATTTGACACATAAATATCAACAATATGAATTATGATTTTAAGTATCAAATGCTTAAATGATATCTATGAAAAACCATACGTATATATATAAGTATTTTATAAATTTGAGTATTTTTTTCATCTGGGAGCCATGATTGGAATTTATATTCAAATTTTCTATGTCTAGTGTTTATCAATTACTGGATAGAATATTGTTATTACCATGGCTTTAGTATATTATATAGGTAAAAACTCTAGCAAAAAAGTTTATGTAATACATTTTAGCATAAAAAGTCAGATATTGCATCTGCAAAAGACACTCAAAAAGACTAGAAATAGCATTTCCAATTATATTTTTATATATTTCTTGTTTTTAAATATATGTATACCGTAAAATCCAATGTATAATACGCACTTTGAACACAAAAATAAGATCAAAACTTAAAGGTGCACATTATATGTTGGGTATAAAAACGATAGCTTTAAAAATAACAAAAGAGATGAGCATAAAAAAATTAACTTCTACATGTATCGAAACACTTTAATAAGAAAAAAACAACTGGTATTGTGAACTAAAAGAGATGTCGTTCTAGGAGTATAAAATTTTTTCAAAAGTTTGGGTTAATACCTCAAATAAATGACTCCAAAATATAAAAGCAATGTATACTAATATTTCAGATTTCTTCATTAAAAAGAGAGGGGTGCATTATACGGTGAATAGACCTAAAAATTAAAGAATTCGGCTTGAAAGTATAGGTGCACGTTATACACCAGATTTACAGTAATTATTTTTTATTAGTATGTATGTATAAGCAAAGACATTTAAAAAATAGATTTTTTGTGGGATTTAACTTTTTTGAAAATTACTTAAGTTAGAATTAAAATACCAGCATGTTATTGGGGAAAAAAATCAAATGTTTCTTGACTTTAATGTATGTAAAGATTTCAAATGTGATACTAAATGAACTTATATGTAATAGTTAATCCTTTCAAACATTTATTTGCTGACTAAAATTATATTTTTTTCATCCATTTTTTTTTTTTTTTTGTCACTTTTAATTAAGGTTTTTAATCGCATTTTAATACCTTTTATTTTTTACTTTTTCCCTATTTTTAAATCAGAAATTTCTCTTTTAAACTTTAAAAGGGAAGAGTATATCGATTTTCCAATTTGAATTTTAAACCATCTTTGTCACTTCTTCAATAAAAATATATTTTCTTATATTAACTCAATACATATTTTTGCTTTTCATTTTCTTATTGTATTCGTTGTTGACATAAATGTGTAACCAGAAAGCAGTTTTCCCAACTCATACTACTGATATCATATAACTTAAAGATTAAAGCCATATTTAATCCTAGAGTTAAATATAATTATTTAAATAAATTTTATTTATTTTATTCTTTAATTAATGTAAATTATTTTTCAGGTTTCTTTGTTCACTTCTGCTTTTCTAGTACCTTATTTTATTGAAAAAGAGGCTTGTTTCATCTTAAGTTGTGCTCATGCTGTTTTTTGGTGTATTTTATTTGTGTCTACTGGTTATCGAAGTTATCATCATTATTATTCACAAAGATGTGGCTACCTAGAGTTTTTCCGTAGCACTCAAATACTCCAAAAGATACCTTTGATAGTTTCATCATTAGGTAACTTCATTCATCAAATCACTATTGAGACTTTAACAGTTTAAGTTAGATGATTTATTACCCAATTATCATCTGATTACAATATACTATTTTTCATGTTTTTATCTGTTTTTTACCTAAGCCTTTATTTGTATAATACAAAACAATGTGCACATTATCACTGCATATGCAATGTTTTTTTTTTTAGTTAGTGTACACATTTTATGAACTTGTCACAAGAGAATTTCACTTTAAATTAGATAGTGATGTACTCAACTAAATTATCTGGAATTTAAGAAATATATCTCTAGAAGGATTAGAGGGAAATGCACACTAGCATATTTTTAGAATATTGCTATGTTTTTAATCAATTTTAAGTCGAAACCAATCTTTTCCGTGTAAAGTTTTTTAAAAAAAAATTGGATGCATACATATTTATATATCTAAAATCTGATAATTGTACAAATGTTCTCACTTGGTTTATAAAGAGAAAAACAACACAATAACAAAAATATTAAGTTTTTTAGCTACTCAAAATCTGCTTTAAACTATTATGAATTAAATATGTATTTTTAAGTGTTTTTTTTTCATCTAACAGTTTATGCCAGCTGAATTAACTGATAATTTTATAAAGATGAAATAACTTAATTTTTTTATGCATAAATTCAGACCAGATAAAAAGATCAATCATGTTAATTACCCATGCTTCCAAAAGCTTTATATTCGCATGTAATTAAATAAATGTCATTAACTATAAATATATTTATACAATATTGACTACATTACTCTCTACTTTTAAGAGTTCATTTCATGGTGCACTTTTATAAAAATTTATTATAATTAACTATAGTCTGCTTTATTTTATTTTTTTAAATAAAAGTATAATTTGAATCAAGAAATAAGTCAATGTTACAAGTAATGCAAAAAAAGAAAACTTTCTTTTGAGATTAAAATTTTTGTTAAACCATTAATATATTCATAGGTAAAATGATCAGTTTCTTTAATTTTTAATCAATGCATCTATTTTTAAAGTGAGAGTACAGTTTGCAGAAAATGTTAAAGAAATTTTATTTGTTGAATATTTTTTTCTTTATAATTATTTAAAGGTTCCTTATTTTGTTTGATGCTTCATTCATTCATTTTCAGGAAACTGTTTGCTTGTTGTTGTTCTAGCTCTTTTCCTGAAATATTGTCCTCTTCCCGAGTCATGTCCTGAAGGAAGCGGTGAACATTGTGAAAATTATTTTCAAATTTTATTTGGAATTGAAGTTTTTATTGTTCTATTAGTTTTAATCAAGTATCTTGGTAAGTGTTTAATCTAAATATGTGTTTTTACAGAGCATGTTTAGCAGTGAAACTGAGGCTATGATCTGTCTCTTATTTTAAAATAAACTTCACTTTCATTTGAAGCAGAAAATTTAAATTTAAAAAAAAAATCATATTTCTAAAACCAGAGCTGTGTTCTGAGTCATGACATTAAATCTACTCTTCCTCTCTTAATCAAAATTTTACATCATATAAAAAGGGTTGCTACTAAACATAAATACAATAGGAAATATAAAAGTTTACATATCTCACAATTACTGCTGGTAATGAAAGCAATACAGGCCTTGTGTCAGACAATGGATCGAAATACAATCCAATCATAATATTATAGTTACCATTTATACAAAGGCAGCATATGTTTTTAAAAATTGTAAATATGTTTGTTATGTCAGTGGCCTCTATTCCCATAACCAAAAGAAGTGATACATAGCAGTTTATTAGACAAACATATAAAACCTAACTTACAGAAGAGCTAAATGTAGTTATACTATACTATGTACTAAAGCTGAATGTAGTTATACTGATTAATGACTTATTTATACTGATTCATATGTAAGCTGCAATCAAGAGAATTAACTTTTGGTGAAGTTTTTGTTAATTTTCAATTTTAGTGTGATAACTGATCTAAAGAATTCAATTTATTACTTTTGTTTGCAGTATATTTGTACACAATTTTTAAACAAGTACAGGATGCATTTTGTACAACCTTTGAATTAAAGTTATTCTAATACGTAATTTTTTTAGAAATAATAATAATACAGGTCAAGAATATTGTTGTAGTGTTTATAAACATGTTATAAATAAATTCATTAATATGTCGTTACTTATAAAATTTATTTAGTTAAGCAGGGTTTAATGTAATATTTAACACATGGTAATTAAAGTCCTTGGTTGTTAAATTGTGAGTTACAGATATTACTATAAATTGATTCCGACTAGGATAAGCATTTTCTCTGATTCCTGTTTGATGTAACAGAAAAATGAAATACCTTTAATCTGACTCTTAAAAGACATTTAAAAATGAATTGTTTCATCAACTAATCCTCTTTGCATAAGTATTTTGTTTCTTAATCTCCGGCATGACATATCTTATTTGGTGCGCTCTAATCTGAATCGTTGTTGATAAAAAATAATTTTAAAACAAATCTATCACTTTTGAGGACTTTAGACTGTCTGGTTGGAGTCTATTTTCCTGATTAGGCATTTCATTTATAATAGAAAAAAATCTTTCATAGAGCTTAATTTCACTGACCACAAAATCTTCAAAATGTATTATAAACAAAAAATTTTATTTTAAATTTTTTTTTAAATGATAATTTACACTTACACATAAAATGGAATGAAAAAAAAATATATATTAATGTCAGTTTTTAACTGAAAGTTATATTATCTGAACTAAAGATTAATCTGAATTTTTTGTAAAATGAAAAATAAGAACTGACATTCTAATATGTAGGAGTGATATTATATGTGACTGCCTATCAAGGGATTTATGATAAAAATTATCTGTTGTATATTACTAAACAGTATGTTAACAGTTTCCAACTGCATATATGTATATAAGCTTTTGAAATATATCTTAAATATTCATAAAAATGCATCTTTTAAACTATTATAAAGTGTTTTTGAAATTCAAAGTATTAAATTGCTTATCTTATGGATTTGTGCCATAACTTATTTCTTTGAATAAAGATTTAACAGTAATATTTTTTTATATAATGAAATTTTTATTTAAAATTTTTTTAGTTCTTGTTGTGAAATTCAATAGAAGCAAAGCTATTCCCGATGTACATCAAGATGAATTATTGACAAGTTATGTACAATCTTATGCTCCCACTAATGAAATTGGCTTCCGGTAAGATCTAATTTATTATAATTTTTGAATAATGTATTCAGCATTATAACTGTAATTTTATTACAGTTTATATTAAATTGGAGTTTAAAAAAAATTATCTTCAATATTTCAAAATTGATGTTTTATTAATCCATGTATAAATATATGTATTTTGGAATAATTTTTTAATCTAACATTGTGAATATGTATAGAATATTTTGTTAGCATTATGGGGTTGCTAGTTATTTTTTAGCACTTTTACTTCTAATGAAGCTTTTATGTATATTGGAAAAAACTGGTGAACAAAAAATACTTGTTCATTTTTTTATTGTAATGCATTACATATATTTTTTATACATAAAAAATATATTAAACTCGGCTAAAATATGTATATTTTTAATTATAAATCTAAATTTGATATTTTAAAAATGTAATATCTGTTATATTGAAAATTTATTCAAAGAATTGGCCAAGGAATTGGAAATATCTTAATTTTTAAATAAACAAGCAAAACACAAACTTTTGAAATATCTACATTAATAACTGTCATAAAATAAATTGCATAATTTACCAAATTTAGTTGTATATTTGTAATAAGTGTATTAATTTATTGAAAAAAAATATTTTATTTTTCATTTTCTTGACACCCCAAGAGAGAATTAAGATTGGTTAAAGTAATGCTTTTTTTCATGTGATTTGCGGAAAATAAATCAACTGTACAATTACATTCCTGTGTAAATTTTAGCAACATTAATTCAGAAAAAAATAAGTTTCTGCCTAAATTGAATTTAGTTTAGGATACAAGGTTTTGTTAGTAAAAATTCAAATGATTCCATGTTTAAATTTTATGTCAAATGAAGTTAAGTGAAGTAGAAAAAAAATTTTCATACATTGCATTATATTAATTTAAATTTCTCATTGTGATTTGTAAGAAATAGTAATTTGTATTTTTTAGTTAATGAATTTTTTAAAAGTGTTGAATTAGTTTAGTTTAAACTCTTTCGTCTTCTTACTCTTCACCGGATTTAAACATTTTACAAACTTCGCTTAAAAAAATGTAAACAGCATAAATGAATTTTTAAGAAACATTCATACACAAAACACTTAGATCTTAGATCAGAGTTCATTAGCTTTGGGATAACAAATCTGTTTATCATAAATCTTTTTCCATTGTCTATTATTTATCACTAGTTACAATAATTACAGTTGGCCACTATATTCCAGAAAGAAATTATAAACTTGCTAAAATATTCTTGTGCCATCTGTTACAATTAATCTTAACAACATCAAAAATAATCCAGAAATAAATTTTAAAATTAAAAAAAAAAAAAATTCTGACCATTTTAGCCTTAGAGAAGTGTACATTCCCGTACTACTTAATTCTACTTGAATCAATCATTTCTGTAAAACTCTGCATGGTGTTTCACCTTCTATACTTTAACATACAAAATTAAATATGCATTTTGCAATAAGGTCGAAAACTTTTTTTTAATCAAAATTCTAAGAATAATATCCTATAGTTATGTGTTATCCATGGTAATTTTAATTACTATTGGAGCTTTTTTTTCTGCCCACAAATGTGCGTGTAGTATGAACCCTGTCCTTTAACATTAATCAAAGGTAACCTTAAATAAGCTAAACGTACCAATGAATACTATATTCCAAAAGCCATATCTGGGTCATAATTGTATTTTTTAATGAATATTCTTTAAAACAACTATTGGATACACATATTTTTTCAAATAGTACAACTTATTCTCTAGCACTGGAAAAATAGTGTGATTTTAATGTGTCATTGTTAAAAATCATAACCAATTTTTTAAAAATAAATTGATTCAGCTCTGAATATAAATTTTAATATTTAACTTAAGAGTAGATTTTATTTTGTATTTTAAAAAGTTTGAAAAAAATTGTAAATATGTATTGCATATTTGGCTTTATAACTAATTGTTTGCTGAAAATAAAATTTTGTATAATGCAAAATATTATGTATTCAGTCTGGTAACTTCACCCCATGTTTGTATATGTTTTCAGAGATGAGGATTACATGGAAGAAGTACTTGAAAAACAAGCAGATATGATCAGATACTTGAAACAGCACACTAACAATTTAAGTCGTAAAATACTCAAGCTTAATGCTCAGCTTGAAAATATTCAGAGTACCTCCCAAAGATGTTGAATGAATTTTAATATATTTGTGCAAAGCTGTGATATCCTCTTATTTATTGTGTTGATTTGTTTTAATAAATGTACCTATTTTTTATATTTTGGCAGTTGAATTTATTTAACCAGAAATTGTGAGATGCTTACTTTTAATCAAATAAAACAGTGCCTACTTAACATTGTGTGAATTATTTTTACCTATATTACTTCAATGTGCATTGAATAATCAATTTATTAAAATTGGCAACTATAAAATAAAAAAAGCAAATTTGTCAACTTTTTTAATCACGTGAATAAACTGAATTAAAAATCATTTTAGAAGTTTACTATTCAGTTTTGAATACTCCAATGTTCCATAAGCACATGATAAAATTCAGAAATATATATACAATCAGACCTCTATTTTGCGAAATCAAGATCCTGGCGTACTGATAGATGTGAATCTCTATTTAACGAATTTTTCATATAATTAACTTTCTTCAGGATTTAGCTACTTTGTTAAATAGAGGTTGGACTGTATTTTGACGTGTTGGCTTCAGAAACCAAATAGTTTTGAAAAGCGTTTCTGTTGATCTGCGAGTTCATGTCCTAGTACCACTACAAACTTATCAAATAGAAGAGTTGATGCATGTTAAATCTGTTGAGATCTAAAGTTCTAATTGTCAAGATGGTGTGGAAATTTGGAGGGTGAGATGTTCTTTCTCATTACTTGGCTGTAATTCAAATTTGCAAGATCAGTTCTTGGTAACTTGCTTTTGAATGCAGTGTTAATAAACTATCTTGTAGATAATCTAAATACTGTATGGAGTCGTCATATAATTATTAATACTAACTTATATACAAAAAACAATCATTTTTTAGTATAATGTAAATGATACTGTTTTTTCATATTAGAAGGTATTCCTCCCTTGAATTGTGTGTACACGTTTCATTTTTGTTCTTGATGCAAGTTACTAAGCACACAACTTCTGTAATGGAAGAAATCAAATTTTCTAAATTTGTCAAGAGAGAAATCAGACTCATTAATTTTAATTATTTAGGCAGCTTGATACTTGATGTATATTTAAAAGCTTAAAGAATTTGCATAACATTAAACAACTTGTTTTAATTAAACTTCTATACTTGAAACCTATAAGAATTTTTCCTTTTTGGCATCACTGACATTTCTTCCACCCCCATTTATTACAGAATCTTCAGTAGATCTTAAAACCTTTCAACACTGTGCCCCCCTCCATATGCATTGGCCTGACATCGCAGACCCCTAATATATGGATAAGTGCTTCATAAGTTCAATAATCCTAAAACAGCTACTGCTACTTACAGGCTTTCTTTTAACACTCTTCTCCTTTAAGAAATTAGTAAATACAGTCGGACCTTTATATAGCAGAAATCGCTGAATCCTGTAATATGGAAAATTCATTATATAGAAGTTCATTTTTCAATATATTTTATGAACCACATAAAACAAATTTTAAATTCATAAACACTAAATAGTATTATAAAAAGTAATTATTCACACCTTTTTGTAAATTAATATCTATTGATCTTACTCATCAAAAAAAGAATGTTGAGGAATACAATGTACTTTCAGCATTAAGAAAATAATTTTATATTAAAGTTAATGAATTTAAGGACATTTTCTAATTTGAAGCCTACAAGTAATTTTAAAAATGCACATTTTTTTTATAACTTGTAACTTTGAGCATATACAGTGGTGGACAAAATTGTGGACTGTGTTTTAAGTTTGTCTGATTATAGAAAATTTTACATTCCACGAAATGCAAAGTATTTTATATCATTTTAAAGACAATTTAATACTGAATTCAAATAAAATAATTTATATATTTGCAACGTAAAAAAAGTTATACTACAATAACTATCGATATACATTAGATACTGATGATAGCAGTGAGTTATCAGAATTTAGTGGGGTAGTCTTTATTTTTAATTACAGTTTCATTGAGCTAAAAACAGTTTTAAGCTCTTAATTCGTTATTACATGATGTCAAGAAACAGTTATATCCTCAATTAGCTATTTTTAGTTCATGGTACCTCACATTCGGACAGTTTTTGAACGGTGTCACAAGTTTTCGTTAGGATCGAGGTCAGGACTTTCCTGCCGAGGACAACAATTATATTTAGTCAAAAAGCAATGGCATCAAATAAAAGAGTAGATTGGACACATGTGAAACGAGAAAGTAGTATTTCCTGTGTTAAAATTACATAACAGGTGGGTAGTTCAGTGACTACATCTGGAAACTGAAATTTTTGTTTAAGATGTCAGGAGACACAAATTTAATTAAAAAAAAAAAGCAGGAAAGGTGCGCCACATCTATTGATGACAGAAGAACAAAAATACTATATCCCAGAGATAAAAGAATTTCATGGACAGCCATCAGAAGTGATCTGATTGACGCTGGTGTTTCTGTCAGTTCAGAAACAATCAGGATTAGATTAGCAAATGTAAGACTAAAAGGTAGAATTCCATGAAAAAAGCCGTATCTCAGTTCACAGCAGAGCTAAAAGGACTACAGTGGGCAATGGAACAGATTAAGTGGACAAATGATTATTAGTTCCAAGTTATATTGAGGGACGAAACTAAAATATTGTTATTCAGTAGTGATAGCCTAAAATATGTAAGACGTAAAATAGCAGAAATACTACTTCCTGACTGCATCCAGGCAACTGTGAAGTACCCACATAGTTTTACCGTTTAGTCATGCATATCAGCAGATGGTATCGGTCGCCTTCATATCATTGATGGGACACGGAATGTCATAAAATATATTGACACTATTCTGGAATCCAAACTTCTGCCTTGCATCAGGGATCTATTTACCAACAATGCTTCATTTATTTTTTGGCAGGATTCTGCTCCTTGCTACACAGTAAAGTAATTGAATGACTGGTAACGTTCTAAGGTCATTGTCCTGGCCAGGAAACAGTCCTGACCTCAATCCTATCGAAAACTTGTGGCACCATTTGAAAACTCTTGTCCGAATGAGGCACCATGACATAAAAATGAAATAATTTTTTTCCTGGCATCATGTAATAAAGAGCTTGAAACTGTTTTTAGCTCAATGAAACATCAATGTGAAGCTGCAATTAAAAATAAAGACTACCCCACAAAATTTTGATAACTCACTACTGTCATCAATATCTAATGTGTATCAATAGTTATTGCAGCATAACTTTTTTTACGTTGCAAATATATGAATTGTGTCTTTTAAATTTGAATTCAGTATTAAATTGTCTTTAAAATTATATAAAATACTTTGCATTTTGTGGAACGTAAAATTTTCTATAAGAATACAAACTTAAAAAATATAACAATTTAAAAAAGTGTCCACAATTTTGGCCACCACTGTATTAGCAGATGTATCATTTAGTTACTAGTAAAGCCTATTAATTTTATTTGAACTTTCTGTTTGAAAGAATGTTTTCTCTCATAATACGTCTCGTATACCTGCAATGCCCCAAAGATCCCTTCAGGCATATTTCCTTCACACTGTAATCCACATTAAATTATTTCAAGTAATTTTATCACTTCATCATACAAAGGTTCAGAAATACTTTAAAAAAATGGTGCGTGGAATGCCACACGATAGAAGTGAAACTTCTTTGGCGACGTTGGAGTATTGATTATTTGCCCTAATATTCCAAACTGACCGTGTACATGTCTCAATCACCTAATTTGCATGAAAGGTATTCGTGGCGAAATGAGTTTTTCTGATACCAAATCCAAAGTAGGAAGATGTGCTGGAATTTCTGGGTATACAAAACCATTATATTTTGATAAATTTGGTATAATTTTCCTAAATAAACTTTGTCAGCAATTATAGCATGCTTTAATGTCTTTTAAATTAATTCCCGGTAAAATATTTTTATGCTCAAGCAACAGGTGTTCTCAAATCATCTCTAAACCATAATCTGTCACAAATCAAACACCCATGACCAAAAGGATTATCAACGAATTGCTTTTGAAAATCTTTGTGAGCATTTTAATGGGAATCATAGTCTTTGTAAGGTAAGATAGAATTTATTATCAATTCACATGAATCAGTTTCAACATGCACTAGACTTGTTGAGGGCACAGGGTGATTCACAAAGTCCATATTAATCCTGTGCTGTCATTAGAAGAGTCTCAATAGCATTCCAATAATTGGTAATTAAACTCGGCATTAAGAGAGTAATTTGTGCAATGTTTTTTTCTGTGCTCGATATTCATTCATGTACTCTAATCGAGATTTGGCAGGAGCACTTGATGAATTTGAACTGTTTTTCTGGGGGTTTTTTGTCACTTTTTCGACTGGACTTGCTGCTAGTTTTTCTTTCACGAAACTCTTTTCCTCTTTGCGCATTTGATTTAGGCATTCTGACTAGAATTAATAATAATTCAACACGAATGAAAATTAAAGAAATAAATTAGCCACCGAACACATCGCCATATAGCCAACAATTTAAAGAAAATTTCAGAAAGACACGCTTTTGTTGCGAGAGCTATTTTGTCTACACCGTAATGCTCACACTGCAACTGATATGACCGTTGATAATGTTTCCAGGTATGGGGGGAAAGGGCCCCTAATCGGACGACAAGGTGGGCAAGTTGACCAGTCGGAGACGTGGGCAATTATCCAACTTTTTCACGGAGCAAGTCACGCGGTGTCCCCGCTCCCCCCTTTTCCTCATCTTGCTCTCTCCTTACCATGGCGACGATTCGAGGGATGGGGGAGAGACTACTTCCGTTCGCTTTTTCACTGTTACGCAAAACTGGGCAATTTTCTCATTCATCGAGCACAAAAAAGTTTCACTTCAAAAAGGGAGGAAAAAAAATTAAATCACAAGAAAAAAAGTTCATTATATAGAAAATGCACTTCACTGTAGGGAGGTTATTTAATGAAGAAAATCGTGAAATGTTCTTGGTTCCAGAAAGAAGTTCGCAATATAGAGGTTCGTAATATGGAGGTTCGACTGCATATAATTTTAAAATATTGCAAAATACCAATTTCAAATAAATAAGGTTCTTGACTGCTTGGTCTAGTAATCTAATCTGGGATAGCACATTTTTCAGTTTTTCCACGAGCTCTCTCAGTCTGTAAAAAGAGGAAAATTTTAACATTTCATGAAAAACCACAGCTATAGTGTTAATTATTTTACTTATATATTTTTTATTCATAGGTATCTTGCAAAATGTTTTGCTTATTTTAATATGCATGAAATACCAATGATAACCGATAGCATTTGATATTAAATTTTGATTAATGGAATATAACTATGAATTGCAGTTTTTTTATACATGTTATAAACTTTTTCATTAAAAAATATATTGCTTAACTATAACTGATTTAAATTAATCTGCTTTTTTAAATACTTATAATTGTGTTAGATCTGTGATCTTAAAATGTATACATTCATTTTCCCTATCTCCCCAGTAAATGAAGATCTAGTATGAAACGATTACATTTTAGAATATGAAATTAAAATGCTTACTAATAAACATTTGCTATGAGGATTAACAAATTGTAATGTTATAAAACTGGCCTTTTAAAAATATATATAAAACCAAATAAAATTTTTTTAAAATATGAATGCAACTTTATTTGATGAACAAAGAAAAATCTGCCCTGTATGATCTTCCTAAAAGTACAGATATACATGTCCAGCTAAGGGTTTATTTAAAAAATATTGTACTTAAAAAACATTTTTCATCCAAAATTTAATAAGTGAAAAAAATAAATAGTGCTCTTTAATTTTTATTCCAGAACATAAAGTTGTCAATCATCCATTAGAATGTGCATTAATGTTTGAACTTGAAAAAGTTTTAATATAAGCATCTCCAGCTCATTAAAAATAAAACACCTGGAAAAAGTAGCGATAATTATATCAACATTTCACAGGATATGGTCTCATTTATCACTTAATTTCTAATTACAGAAAAAAATATTTTTCCATGCTTCAAAAGTAAAAAAAATTCTCAATACAAATGAAACTCAAAAGTTATGTGCATCATTAAAAAGAATCGAGCTTTATTTAAGTCCAAAAATTGCACACGTCCTGCATTTGATTTTTTCGCAACAGATTAATATCACAGTGCTACATTGAAATAAAAATTCATGAATAAAATATAACCACAATTATATGTTAGTCACATTAAATAATGAAACTTTCAAATAAAATCTTAATTGATAAAATTCTTCATAATATGTAAAACGAACTTAAATAACGAATTGGCTGAAATAAAATTTCCTGATTTTGATATGCATTTACAAAAATAAATATTCTTCAAAAAATTTGACATGATTATATTGAAGTGTATATACTGATGACCAACAGTTAAGCATAATAATTGTTGATTTAAGTAGGTGTAAAATAAAAAGCAGAATGAAATTAAAAATTTGATATACTTGGTAATGAAGCTATAACAAGTACAGGAAACGGCTGAATAAAGCATGTTCATTGCTGAATTTGATTTATGCCATTGATACAAAATGGAGAAAATGGAAAAGATCATCAATCACTGCAAAATAGAAGCTTCTAGAGTTGGTTATTAGGGAGTGGAATTATCTCTTACAGCAATAAAAACATCACAGCAATGTTTCAGACTATGAATGATAGTCTGGATCAGTTGTGGTGACAAATACTGCCACTTTTTCAATAAAATGTTTTGAACTCTGCCATGTCCCTTGGTGGATGCTGGCAAACCAAAACTTTGCCAAAGTATGCTGTAAACATGCTCAATAGGATTTAAGACTGGGAATCTAGCTGATCATTGCATTTATTTGATGTCTTCATTTTCACACAATAATCTTCTATGAGTTGAGAAAGGTGTGGTTCACATTGTTGTCCATGAATTAAAAAAAAACCCTGTAGATCAGTAATATCTCACAAACAAAACAAAAAAATTGGACATGGGGTTTCAGAATCATTTCTTCGTACCTTGTTCTATTAACAGAACCTCCTCCCGAAACCAAGTCTTATTTGTTTAGAAAAAGTATACCTGTAATAACTTAAATACCATTACTAGATACCAATCTCATTCTGTGCTAGTATGAAGGTGGTACTTTCATTCTCTCAATTATGCTGCAATGATAATCTGTCTGTAATCTAAATCATTGATTGTCAGTCCAGTTCCCATGTTCTTGATTATATTGCAAATGGACTCTGTTTTACACACAAGTCAATAGGATACACATAACAGAATGCTTGCATGGTTGCAGCAAGCACCAAAGACAGCTCTTAGACACAAACATTTTGGTTACATCATGCAGTTATAAACAAACATATCTGATTTAGCTCTTGTTTGAATTGTTACAACTTGTCTGTGAGCATTTCTAATGATTTGGTACTGTTTTCACAGTGTGGAAATTATGCACAGTGCAAAATTTATGACACTTCTGCCTATGATCTTTTACTTTCTAGTATTCCATCTTTTAAAAACAAGTCAATTTGTTCTCAAAACAAAGTCGATACTTTTACAACAGTTGAAATATGAATGAGTCATTAATAATACAATCTAACTTATGAAAGTGCATTCACATAATTTACTTGCAGCATTCCATCTGTCCCATGGTTCTATTCCTTCATTGACAAAAAATCTGTACATAGTCACTGGTTAACATCAAGAGTTTATGTATGAGCAATATCAGTCTTTTCTATTCCACTCAACCTTTTCGTTTCCGCAGTTTCCTAATTATGCTTAACTTTTGGGCATCAGTACACTATCACTGCTTTAGCATAACATACAACAAAAAATAGATCATGATAAAATACTTATTTCATATAAATTAAGGTAAAATAATCAACCAATAATTGTGTGATAAATAACAAATAATCAAAGGATAAATAATTACATAATACAATAACAAATAACATGGTTCAACAGTTAAAATACCCGTCCTTTACAAATTTTAGGAACATGAAAGCTTCTTAAAATTAAAATTTGGCTTGAACTTTTCAAAAATTTCTTTGTTAGCATTTTACATTCAACGCTATAAGAATATAATAACAAAAATAATAGTTAGCAAGATTTTTTTATACACACTGTCTTTACATAATCACTTGAGAGAAACATAAAGCTTCTCTCTGAACATCCAGCAGAAATAAGCTAACATTCTAATTGACTACTTTCCTTTGTAGTGCTGTTGCAATTCAGAGACGATCCAATGGAATTCTTTGTTTTGTCACTGTAAGCACCACAATTCACAGGGATAACATCAGTATGTGAATGTAGAAAGGGCATCTTTTTATTACATCCAATTTCCTTGTAGGCAGATACATGTTCTTCGACTTGGTGTTTATAATTTTTAGCAAACAAGTTTGCCCAAAAATTATGTACCAACTGTCTGGAAACAATATCAGACTCTCACAATTCTCATCAGCACTGAGATTGGATTAAAACTGTTTGTCTTGCAATAGCTTGTGTATCTGAAAACCTACTTTGCTTGCCCTGAGGATTTCAATAAGCATCTAACATGATTTTTTGATTATTTACATTCCAACAAATAATTATAAAATGTGACTTAAGTATATTTTTCACACACAAAATTTGTAGACCCTCATTTTTCGTAAGTTGAACAGTATGTAAAAAAAGTATTAAAAAAATTAAATATATTATGTTTTATTCCCAAGACTAAGCCTTTTTCTCCAAATAAGGTGTGAGTATATATGTATGTACATATTTCAATTCTTGCTCCTTGCTTTTCACATAAACTAAAATTTTACTGTATACTTAAAAGAATAAAAATGCACATAATCCAAAACATAAAAATTATTTTATTCTTCATAATTATAAAAGTAAAGTTGGTACTTTTCCATTTTGCCGGCCCAAATCTCGCCAAGCAGACTATTGGTGACTGCACACAGTATAAACAACAACTGTGTTCTAAGCAAAATCTAAGTTTTTAATGGTTTTTCATTCATTTTTGAAGTATTTAAGAAAGACATTACTTCCTAGCAAAATCTGCAATTTGTTTTAAAAAATGTGCCAGTAAAATGTTATTAGCGGGAATATTTCATTTGGCATTGGTTGTATCATTTGGAGACTTTATCACTGGCATTTCTGAAATGGAAAAGCACTGTAAAATTTTACTAACACTCTAATTCATTGGCTGAGAATGATATTTATCAAAATAACAAGTTTTTAAAATTTGTTGCACCAAAGATGTGCAATGAGTAATAGATATCATAATTTTATTTTTTAAAAAAATTCTCATAAAATATGATAATGGTGAAAATTTTATATCATTGAGCAATGGTTGTCTAAAAATCCTCGATTTTTCAATAATTTGATTTAAAAACCATAATTTCTACTTTTGCTCTAGAGATTTTTAACAGAAATGCTCAAGTCCTATTCCTTTAATTGCTTCTCCTATCAGAAAGAGAGACAAATCTAACCTGCTTGATTATAGTAGTTAAAAAGTCATTATTGAATCAGAACATAAAGGAGCAAATTTTTGACCATTTGTAGAATGAATGAAGATTAATCACAACTCATTCAGAATGCTAGTTCACAGCTCTTTCAACCCTGCAAGTTACATAGGCTGTTTACTGCCTCAGGAGACAAATTAGGAACTCCTCCCTATCTGACACATAATTTTCTTATACATCAAAAAACAAATTTCTTTTTTATGTATAAAAAAAAGGACTTCTATAGAATTATAAATGTTATTTTTTAAATTTAATAACTATTATTTGGATATACATGTATATTTGGATATACATAATGAAATAGGAACTTTAATTTAAATTCCATTGCAAGTAGAATACATTAAATCTATTAACATACAAATAAAATGGAATTTGATGCATAATTTCCCTTTCCTGGAAGAGCAGATTTCCAGGACCATTGAGAAGGGAAGGAATCTTGAGCACATGAAACATAATATATATATATATATGTAGTCGTCACAAAAATCGTGGCAAAAGCAATTAAAATGAAAACTGTTCTTGGTGTCTTGAAGACACCAAAGTTAACAATTGCACATAAAATAAATGACACCTTCCAGATGTCATTATATGTCAAGATGTAATTCTTATAATTCTATACAACAATTTTTGATAAAACAAGTCACAGAACTGACTTTTCAAGTATTAAACTGTTACAATCCCAATCAGAATGTATTAAATATTTTACAATTTTCAATATTTTTATATATACACTATCCAGTATTTTATATTATACATTTATTTAAAAATACTTGTTAAAAGATTTGTTAAGGTTTATTTTCTACTGTAAAACATTAAGTGTAAGCAATCAGGAAATGTACATTTAATTTGATTTTATAAAATAACTGAATAATTACAACACATTTACGTTGGATTATTTTCTTTTTTATTATACTTAGGTACATTTTGGGGATCAAATAAAGCATTCTTTATTTGTTCATCGTTTAATCTTTCCCCAATTTTAGGGAAAATTGTATTCCTTTTCAAATAAACACTAAAATATTGCTTAATTTGCTCTTCATCCAAACCTTTGACTTTCTTTGACACAGTTAGATAGTCATTAATTATGAAATCTTTTGCATGAACTAATAATGATGTTTGCATTGGAAGTGAAGAAATAAGAGGCCTCGACAAATAAGGTAAATTCTTTTTTAACTGTTCTCTATCTAAATTCAAATTCAGTTTTTCTTGTTGTCTCAGTAATTCATGATTTAAATCTTTATTATTAAAAGCCAAATACGAAAGTAATTTTTTGAAAATGAACAAACCTTCATTAAATCTATCTGGTCCAAATTCAAACTTATTATGATGCATCATGATAGTCTTAATTTTTTTAATAAAATCTTCTGTGGTTTTGTTTGATAATTTAGCAAGGTTTTCAGCTTCTACAAATTGTATAAGAGCACTATAGGATGTAGATTGATGAGTTACATCCATATCACATCTTGTGTAATTTGGACCACTCGGTTCAAAGCAAATGATATATGGAATATCAACACCCCCATTTATAACTCTGAATGCCTTATTTTCAATTTCATGCCATAACACTGCATCAACAGCGATTTGATTTTCATCAGTCAAAGATCTTGTATCTCCTGAATACTTGAATATCACATTACCCTGTTCCGGATTAATTATCCATCCAGTAACAAGGGATCTGTGATGATCCAAGCCATATCTACCAGATCGATGATCAGCTGGAATACTGATAAAATTCACAGTATTATTATCCTTCAAAACAGAAATTTTTGTAAACCACTCAACTTCTTCTACCTGCTCAAAACCAAAACTCTGTAATAATTTTTTATCACCCATGGGTACAAAAACAGAAGGAATTACCCATTCTTTCTTTTTAAATGTTTTAAAAATATTTTGTAGCGAATTCTTATCTATATGATCAGGATGATTGTGAGAAATTATAATAACATCTATTTTTGGTAACTGATCAACAGTGGGATGTGATAGGGTTTTTGCTGGGTATAGTAACTTACTTAGATCATTAAAAACAGGATCAGTTAAAATATTGATACCTGGTAATTGAATCAGTAAGGTAGAATGACCAACATTTTGGATTGCATAATTTTCTCCCAATTTTAAATCATGAACATCATCAAATTTGTACATAACATTTTGATCTTCTCCTTTAGAAAAAAAAGACAATTTTTCTTTAATAGATTGGGGCATGTATGAAGAGAAACAAGCAATAAGACTTCTTTTCACTTGAGTTTCAGTGAATATCCTTACATCATTAGATGAACTTTCATTTATGCTATTGGTAACATACATATTACCAGTTTTTACAACACGTTTAAATGTGATAGTACGAAAAGTTTTTTGCAATTGAAGCAAATAGTCAACATCATTAAGTTTATAGTCATTTCTAGTACTCATTTTGACAGATAATTAAAACATACAAAATTACGATAAAGATCAATTATATTTCTCAAAATTTAATTGTTATAGACAATATAACATATGATTTAATCATCAAATAACATTACATAAAACTTTTCATAATCAACATATATATTTATTTGTTTATCTATAAATAACAATTGTTGGTATTTATCACTGTAGATATCAATACAGAATAGAATCGACAAGCAAAGCATAAAATGAAACAAAATATTTTCTGATTAAATGCTTAACCAATTTGTACTTCAAATTCTAATCAAAATATTTACCTTACACCCCTTATAAAAAGCTGAGACAAAACAGCGTCATTAACAATAACCGGATTGCTACTTTGAGTGAAATACATCTATTTGATTTCTTGATTGAAAAATTGCATCACTCAAAAACAACATGTGTTGTTGCAGGCTTTTGCCAACGATAATGATATAATTTTGCTCATTTATGAAACTTAAATAATCAAGGGCTAGAACATTAATTATCGAGATGACTGGAAACATAATTTAACAAAATGTCTTTGGAATGAATCATCAAAAATCTTAAATTTGAGCTTCAAAGGTAAGATAACACGAAGATTGAATCCACTATGTCCTGTATCAAAACAATAATTTTGCTTAATTTTACTAAAACATATCTAATATAATAAATATATTCAAACAATTTAAAAACCTGTTTATTTCTAATAAAAAAAACTTACTGATTACAAGTGCAGTTTTAACAGACGATTCACCAGGAGAGAGATGTTAGTGTAGTATGTACGACAAAAATTATTTTTCAATTAAGTGTGGAACTGACAACCTTTCTTTACTCAAGAAACGAGATAACCTCTAGAAATAATAGCCCCACAAAGCACACAACTCTTACATCACCTGTCATCGTTGCTCTATGACAGTCTTCTAGAATAGTGGCTCTAAAACTTTCGATTGCTACGAATCCCCTTATGCATCAACTTGATATCGTGGACCCACGAGATTTAAAAATTCTTCAATAATCCTAAGACTGCCTCGTCTAAATGCTATACTTTTTTCCTTAAAAAAAACAATAAACATTTGGTTATAGATAGATAGATATAGATATTAAAAAGTACTAATTTCAATTAAATAAATAATGTAATTATTTGTATTAATTAGATCTAGTCTAGGGACCAATTAATGATCTGGTCTAGAAAGGCATATCTTTCAATCTCTCTGTGAGGTTTTTCAAAGTCAGTAAAAAAGTGAAATCTTAGCATTAAATGAAAAACTTTCGCGAACCCCTACAAAAACATTCAGGAACCCAGGAGTTCATGGACCACTGTTTTGGAATAGTGGTTTCCAACAGAAGCATGCACATTCTTTTGAGGCGGGGAAGAGGATATTTTAGGAAACACATAGACGAAAACATCAGAGAGTTATCTTTATCCTATAAATTAAAAACCTGTTGGTCTATAGAGGAATTACCCCCAAACCTCAAACTTTGAATGATATTGGTTTCTCTACTTTCTGATCGCGTACCTCTAAAATGAAAATAGTTATAAGAAGTACCCATAAGAAATGTTCCGACTTTAAAACGCAGGCTCATGAACACATAATAAACTAAGCTTTTGGAAAAAAAGATACGTCTCAGGTGAAGTATGAGTGTTTATTAACGTCGCACTGCGTAGCAAAACAAAAGCTATTGTGGGTGGAGCTTTCAATTTCTAATTTCGGTCAAGTGACGATAACGACACCACTAGCTCTTGGCAAGCCTGCCTGTCTTGAGTTCAATTTCTGTGCCACTGAAGACCTGTCGTGTAGAGGGGCTCATGCACGAAAAATCTGTCGTGGTCCAAAGTCCACCATTAAAGTGGAGTAGTTTGAAGTAGGGGTTGTAGCCTAGCTCGTCACATGAAAAATTACGAGATCCATTGCTAATGTTGCATTGTTCGCTAATATTAACCACTCATTCATTTAACCAAAATCATTATTTCAAGACGAAGGGGTGATAAATAATCTTCTTTTGCTTTACAATCTCAGTGACAAAAATCTTCACTGTTCAGCAAGTGAGTAGCGCTACACGTTATCTTGTTGTCCTTGTCTGATGGCTTAAAGCGATGTCAATAATTTACAAAAATGGTGGAAGGCTTCATATCCATTAGTCCTGTCCTGAAGAACAGTTTCTTTTAAAAACTAGAAATCCTTTAAAAATTAAAAGAAAAATTGGTTAAAAAATATTAACATTTTAAGTGCAAATTTATTCATTTCTATCTTGATGATTTATCATATCCTTGTCTATATCTTCCATAAAAAGATATTTTGTTTTCAATTCATTAATAGTTCTGTTTAACTCCAATAAAAATATTCATTTTGGTGGTTTTGTGGAAAAAAGATTCGATTTTCTCTAAACTTTCACTTTATTTACTTATTGTTTTGGCACATCGATAGTTCTGATTAAATTAATATACTCATACTCAAGAACACTAGTGCAGTGCTTCTCAAACTTTCACTACTGGCGACCCAATTTTCAATCATAATTTTCATCGCGCCCCCCCAAAAAAGTAATAATGTATTGAATGCAATAATAATGCACTTTGAGTATTAAATTTTGTATACGTTACTTTTAAGTAATATATATTTTAAGCAAGTTACCTTTAAATAATAGTTATAATGTTATGTTATTTTTCCTTTCTCTAATTTTTAAATAGGAACAGATTGCAAAATGATATTTAATTAAAGATTTATTTCCTCCATCATTCATTTCTAGAAGTACAAATGTCATTAGAACAAGTAATATAAAAAATAAATTTTTAAGTCAATTCCTATATTTAGGCCAACAAAGAAAAATTTATTTTAGTTACTTGTTATTAAATAGTTACAATTAATACAAATATGTAATACATATGACAGAATCACAATGTTAAGCTACAAAATAGAAAGCAATTTTCCTTGCCAATTTTTCATTTTCCTTTCTATATATGGCATTGGACTGTTCTTTTTTGTTACTATTTATTCATTAATTAAATTTAATTAGTGCAAGAAAATAGTATAGTAAAGAAGAAACCACACACATTCTCAGAAATTTAAAAAGATAAAAAAAATAAATGTATTTGAACTTGAATGAATGAATAAAAAGTATTTTATCTACGATTGAAAATTTGAACAAGATATATATGAGAGAGTGAAATTATAGTAGAAATTGAAAAATAGTCTACTTTATGTTGCGCTCTATCATATACATCACATCTGTCATTCTCACGAGCGTCTGCGTGAGTCAGGCCAAACTATCGGACGTCTGCGCAAAACATGTAATAATGCTGTACCTCGTACAATTCCAATCAGTCTTGGTCGATTAGATGCTTCTATAGCTACCAAATCTCTCTATCCTGAATGTACATTTTATAATTTGCTCTTTAGTTGTAATTCATGGTATTAAGTATTTACTGCAGAAGATTGAAACAAAATCATGGATAAATTTTTAAGTCGTAAGCGAACATTCTACGATAATAAGGCATCAACAAGTGCACAGACGAGCATAGTTCCGAAAATTAAATCAAGGAAATATTCTCAAGAATACTTGAATTTTGAATTTACCATTACTGAAGTAAATGGAGAAGAAAAGCCCCTGTGTGTTATTTGCTCAAAAATATTGGCAGCAGACAGTATGAAACCTAATAAACTTAAGACATTTTCAGAAACGCTTCATGGTGAATTACATTAAGGGATGGTGGACTTTGAAATTGGCGAAATCGTCCAAATATGGAAAAATTTTTTGTGAATTATGAGTTTCGTGAGTTCACTGAACCATATGCAGAAACGCATGTGTCTAGTAATTTTTATTAAAAGTTATAAGCATTTAAAAAATTTTAATGGACCAAAAATGTAAACAAAAGCATGTGCTTAGGTTGTCATAATTTTTGAGGTTTTAATATTAGAATTAATATTTTCGTGTTTTAACAACTACACATTTTAACTGCAACCTTTAACTGTTTTATAGCTGTTTGCTTACTTCCACTTGTTTACAAAAAGTCGAAAGTATTGCCCTGTTTTAAAATTGCATATCTTTGATTGCTGTCTGTTTTCTTAATGTATTTATCTTTACGAGATCAAATTTTTGTATCTAAAATCCACAAAAAGCTTCAAAGCATCTACAATTGTCAGTATTTGTTTTACAATGGATGCTATTAGTAGGCGCTATCGAAAACCACAAAAGGTAGGCCATCAAAAGAAGAAGAGTTTGTGTGCATCAGTACAAAAGAGATGAGAGAAAAAAATCACATACAAAAGTGATTTTGTTAGTAGCCTATGTGTGCTAAAACTCTGATATTCTGCTTTATGAAACTTCAATTATTATGCATACTAAGAAAACTCTGTATTAGTGATGGAAAGGTTTAAATTCTTTAGTGAGAAAATGAACAGCTGTTGAATGCAAGTGCCAAGCAGAACAGATGTTTCCTTCTACATCAACACATCAACTTTTGTCCTAGTGAAAAGTACATATGTTTTGATGAATAATGATATGTGGTCTTCTCTTTTATGTAACATAAAATGTGATGAATGTGATATGTGCTCATTGGATGTTGAGTGCAATGGTGCTTATGGTTTTCTATTTCCAAAATAGAGCTAAAATGTAAAAGCTGCAAAAATATTTTAATTCTGTATTCTCCTAGCCCACGAGATGATGATAGCAAATGTTTCGAGGCAAATAAAAGCTCGTTGAAGCTTTTCTAAAATTAGGAAAGGTCATGCAGCATTAGAACTTTTTCTCTATGGCTATTGGCATTCATGCAATGGATAGAAAACATTCTCAAAATGTTTACTTAAATTATATGAAGAAGAAAAGTGTAGTTTAAAGACATTCTTGAAATTTCCGGAAAGTGGTCCGAAAACACCATGAAGATTTGCTCGGCTTGCTGCTAATGGTGTTATAGACATCCACCGTTTCATATGATGGAACATGGCAGAAGCAGGGACATTCATCATTGTACGGGATAGGGAATTTGTTATCGACATTTTGACTGTGCTGATTATCGATTACGAAATCCTTTCCAAATATTGCCCAGAATGCACTACCGCAAAAAGGGATCTTGAGAAAATAGTGCTGAGTTCTCCATTTGGTACAAAATCCACACCAGAGTGTACGGCAGAAAATTATGTAGGATCTTCTGGCCTGTAAATTAAAGCTGCAGAAATTATATGGAAAAAGATCCATTAAAAATTGTGGTATGCGTACGTTGAGCATAACATAAGATGGTGATGCTAAGACCTATCAGCATTTATCATCATTAAATGTGTATGGTGACTGCATAAAAATTGGCTGAAGAAAAGAATGCATTAACCACGTGGCAAAAAGGCTTGGCACAGACTCCATGAAATAGAGCTTTTCCAGAGTGGCGGAGTAAAGGTATCACCATTGGTGGGCGGAAAGAAGGGCAACCTCCAAAGAAATACCCATTTGTGACATTTAGCTTTTACGAGAAAAGCTGCAAAGGCAATGCACCAGATGTAGAAAAATGAAAGGTGCAATTTTAGCTTCATTGTTTCATTGTTCATCAACAGATAAAACTCCAAAAGCATCGTAAATGCCCTACTGTGGTTCGACATCATGGTGCTTTTACCAGAAGGGCATTGGCTAAAGTAAAGAGAACCCTATGTCCCATTCACTGATGAAAACTAAGCTGTCGGAACAAGTTCTGGAAAAATACTTCCAGTATATCAAAAGGCTTACAAACATTATAAACTTTAGAAAGATACAGTGCAGGGAAAACTCAGAATACCCAACGAAAAGCATCCCACAGTGTCATTTGGAAAAACTGCCCAAAAGAAACTTTGACACAAAAACTGAAATGTGTGTTATATCTGCCATAGGTGGATATAATTTTTGGTTGCTTCAATAGTTTGCTTCTATTGAGCACAATGAGTTAAGTACTGTATCTGGCGGACATTTTCCATAAACGTGATAAACGACGCTTAGCTCAGAGTGAAAAAAAGAATTCTACGTGATTTGGAAAAGAAAATTAGTAATAAGGTATTTGGAGAGTAATCCAAGGTGCAAGGGAACATTAAAAGAAGGTTAGAGGCTTATATGGTCTAGCAGGTGCAAATGTTGTTTCCGGCAGAGTGTATTTATTTGTACTATCACTGAAAACATTTTACCGAAAAACTGTATCATGTGAAACCATTTTATTCTTTTGTCAATTTTTTATACTCTTTCCCGAAATTATGCTTGTAAATAAATAACTGTTCAAATATGTCTGTTATTAATAAAATGGATGTTTAATAATATCAGAACAACAATTATAAAAGGTAAGTGGAAAAACATTTTTTGAAATAGCTTTTCACTCCAAAACTTTGTTTTTCAGATTTACGTGCTTTTAAAATGTTCACGTACGTCTCTCAATTTTTGACAAATTGGCAAGAATTTCTATAGAAGAATACTGATAATTACATAAATAAATCTGGGTATCATTTAAAATTTTGACACCTCATTTTAGATAGTTGAAATTTCATTTTTGAGTGTACAAAATCCATTTTACAGAAAATTAAGTACAAATGAACAAAAACCTTTCTAAAAATTAACCGGTGCATGAAATTACAAATAATACCCATTTATGTGTAAGGTGTACTAATAAACATTAATAATGTTAAACGAAGTCAAAAAAATAAAAATGGAACGCATGGAATGTTTTTAAAATTTAAAACAATGCATTTTTTTAATTTAAAAATTTTAATTGAAAATTTTTTTAAAGAATATATTTGATCTAGTTTGTAATTCAGTGTATATGCTCATAAATTTTCATTACTCTTACTTAATAATTAAAAAAGTTTTTGAAAGTCCACGTCACATAACAAATCTCGAGAGTTCTTTGAATCAAAATTAAAATCATATGAAAAAAAAAAAAAAAAAAAAATTTAAAAAACTTTTGTCGAGTGAAGAAAAAAGCTTTTACTTACTTCTTACAAAGTATCATATAAAATAGCCAGATGTAAAGCCTCACACTATTGCTTGAAAGGCTTATTTGTGCCTGCAGCAATTGAGATTGTAGAAACTATGTTTGGAGACAATTTTGCCAAGTTGCAGTCCATACCCTATCAAATGATACTGTTTCCGCGTCGAATTGATGATATCGCTGAAGATGTAGAGCAACAGCTTTTCGGTAAGTTGAGAAGTGATAAATTGTTCAATTCAGCTTGACGAGAGGCTAACAGATAGCAATAAAGATGCTCATTTCATTGCGTATGTTCGATTTTGGGATGGTATGTCAGCAGTAGAAGAACTACTTTTTTGCAAACCAATAAAACTTAAAGCAACAGCAATAGCATTATTTGTCAATTTTTAAATAATTTTATAAACGAGGCAAATATAGAGTGGAAAAATTGTGTCGGAATATACCATTGGCGCAAGTACAATGTCAGGAAAGATTTAAAGTATACAAGCACTTGTTAAACAAAAATCTCCACACTGTGCATCTGGACACATTGCATAGATCCACAGAGAAGCTCTGGCTTCCAAAGAAATGAGTCCTGGTCTGAATATTGTGCTAATGACAGGAAGGTGTGACTACAACAGTAAAATTACATAAAATGAGACCCCTAAAATCAAAGAATCTTTTTCTGGACTTTGCAAAGACATATGGGCGCAGTGCATTCATCATTGCTATTTTGTACGAAGCAAGATGGTTATCACACTTGGGGAAATTTTGCAACGTGTTTATGAATTAGAAATGAAATTACCATTTTTTTCTAGAAGAGGAAAACTTACCGGAAGCTGAGGCTACATTGATAGTTTTATTTCTGATGAAGTTGAGCTATTTAGTCGATATATTTGAAATTAAATATATTGAATCTTCAACTTCAAAAGGATCCAATCAATACATATGTTTTGACACGAGTGATAAAATTAATGCTTTTTGTAGAAAATTAGAATTATGGAGCCGAAATTTAAAACAAAAAACCTAGAAATGTTTGAAAAGGCGGATAAATGTGTACAAGCTTACAAAACTGAAGAACAACATGTGGAAGTTGTTTATAAAACTATTGAATATCATTTAGCTATGTTGGCAAAAAGTTTTAAAAAATATTTATTTTTTTTGCTGAGGCCAACCTTGATATGAGATTACGAATGGGTTAGAGATCCTTTCAAAAATACCCCAGAGGGCTCTCAACTATCGAAGAAGAAATTTTCATAGATTTCACATCAGTGGCGAAATTAAAAGACAATTTTGTAATAAAACTCTCTTTCAATTTTGGGCAGAAGTAGATGATGAATTTTCTGCTGAAAACAAAAAGCATTTCGTATACTACTACCATTTTCAACATCGTACCTTTGTGAAACCAGTTTTCTGCGGTGGCTGCTTTGCTGAAGACAAAGTAGATCTCAGCTAAATATAGAAAAAAGAACTTAGGTGTCAATTTCTAATATTAAGCCTTCATTTGAAAACCTTTGCTCTGCAAAGATAAATAAGTCACTAATAATAATTTGCTTGTTCTTAAATTCGTATTAATAAATTAGTTATAAAATACATTGTACAGTACTGATACATTTATAAGTACACTGGCTGAAGTACCCGTTTCTGCGATTATTATTTTAAAAATAATACATTATTCTTGATATAATAGCAAGCTTAATTGTAAGGAGAGTAAAACCAAATACTGTAATGTATACAAAAAGTATAAAATGATTTTTTTAAATGAATGCTCTATTATAAATAGTTTAAAACGAACTGTGTGGCAATTTTAAGCCTCACAGAATTAGCATTTAGAATTAATATTAAATAAGAAAAATAGATGTAAAATTCTAATGAAGAATAATTATGTTATTTTTAATATTTTAAAGCGAGAAGCGCTAAAATGTTGTTTTAACCAGGGAGCAGGCGCCCAGTACACCTAACGTTGTGATACGCGCGGTGTGACTAAGAATCACCCCAATCCTTTTTTTTATAATTATTTTTACTATACACGATAAAAAATCACAATTCAGTGAATAATTTAATTAAAGAAAAATATAGCACCTTCTTTCAAAGGACTTTTGTATTTTCTTTGATGATTTGAAAAAATCAATAAAACTAAAGAAACTGTTCAAATGTGTAGGCCTTAATAAAGAACATAAATCACACACACTTTTCACTAAGCAATACAAGAAAGTTATTTGCAAGCAAAACTGTCACACATATTTTGCTCACACGTTATTGTAATTTTGCTGTTCTTTGATGATCTACAAATGGCATGTTGAACCTTTTCTTGCTTGTGTCTTTTGGCAAGGCGAAGAGTTACATTTATGGCCTCATAGCTTTTTTTGATAGAGTTCTTTAGGCAGCATTTGAAAATTTCTATTCAACTCAAGCGTTTCATGTCTATCGCTTACTCATATTTACTTTCGCTATCACGATTGGTATGCATTATTTCATCAGGTTCTTCAATTGCTTGATCAGTTTCAATTTCCTTCAATAGAGATCACAGATGCCCATTTTTTTTTATATTCTGCTCCTTTACATTTATAAACCATAATAAGTCGTACAACACAGCAATCAAAACCACAAAGTGTAGGTGAAAGTATAGCATATTCATAGAAATTTTTGAACAAAGAAAGTGGTCGTGTAGGGAACTCCGATCGAAACAAATTACCTTGATTGTAAAAACGTTTTGCCACTCTCAAAAAAGGCATACATGCTTGTTAAATTCATTTTGAATTCCATTAAGGCTATACTAATAGGAGAATACTGTCAAGGTCACTGTTAACGAATAAACAGTTTTACCAGAATTAACAATTTCGTGAGCCTGGAGTGATTCAGCGCCTCATGCGACCACTCCTATGTAAAATGTGTATTCGATACGAAAACATCGATGTCAGTTCTAGAAAAATAATTGTGTAAAACGTTTTTCATTATGCATTATGTGTTTCAGAATACTCATAGAGTACATATCTTGGCCAAATAATCCTTCAAAGTGCTCAATACCATGGTTATCCATTTATCATAAAACTCATTCAAATGGGAAAAAAGCAGCAAGAAAAAAATTATTTACAAGTTTCCTAAAAAGAAAAGACTGAGTTAAACATACCCAGTAAGTTTGAAGGTCAAAGAGATTATAATCAAAAAGTATCTTACAGTTATAACAGAAACGTAATAAAAAAATCTCTCATCGTGGGATTACAGCAAAGCAAATAAAATGTCTTTTTTATTTGATTTTTAGGATCAAAATGGCTAATGAACGTTTGAAGTGGAATCTTTTGAAAGTGGAAAACCAGATGATATATATAAATTATATCAGTGTAAATATGTATTTTTTATTTTTTCAAAAAGCATTTTGTTTTATTTCATTCCAAAATATTATTTTTTTAAACCTTTTATTTTCAATATGCTCGCGCCCCCCTTGCAGGGTTATCGCACCCCCAGGGGGGCGCGCCCCACAGTTTGAGAAACACTACTAGTGGATTGCTTGATTCAAAAGCTCTCGGCCATCTGGTTGCACCCTTATATATTTTAGAGTGGACATGTCCACTCGATTATCATTTCACTGCACTGCATGTGAGAAACGATCACAGCTATTTACGAGTGGCAAGGCACTCAACACTTATTATGTTTACTTTTTTACTTTATTATAAGAATAAAGTTTTAAATATTACGAAGAATATGGCAAGAGCTGAAAATAGAGGGTGTAGCGTTGACCCAAAAAGTAGTATTTTGCAAAATGGATGTATTTTTCATTTACAAAAATATAATAAAATCATAAGTAAAATCTTTGAATAATATTTAACTTACGCAAAATTTTAAACAAAGATTTTTATTAATTTTTTTAAATTTTGGTGGAAGTTGGCTTATTTATATCTGAAATGCATTTTAGCCTGTTATGGACTTATAATTTTAACATGTAGTGGTTTTAAATAAACAATAACATGCGATGATAACAACAACTAGTAGCAAAATAAATAAATAATAGGTTAAGCAATCAGAAATGTATAAAAGTTTTTTTAAGAAATAGAATTTAAATATAGCAAATTAGTTTTAAAAACGATAAATCGTTATGAACAGTATCTGCCCTGTTTTAGTTATCGATAACACATATTCATCATTACAGTAGACTGATGTTATAATATGTATTTATTACTGTTGTTCCTAACAGAGTTTTAAAATACTCAGATTTTTTTTTTCTTCATTTTATTCTTATCATCAGCTAGCGATCAATATTTTAAAATTTAATGAAATTTCTGAAATGTTATGGGTAAAATAAGAAAATACTACTCAAGAAATAATTTATCTGCAAATAGTATTAAATCTCTACTGTAATACATGGTGTGTAAGTAAAAAATTAATTAAATAAGAATAAAACAGCTTTTAAGGCAACTTCACAGAGTTGTAATGTCTCTGAATTCTGATAAGCTGTGATAACAATGATGGTTTCAGCATTCTGGAAAGTGCTGGCAGCTCTAAAAAGCACTGAATGCTCCGAGTGAGTGAGTGAGTGTTGGGTTTTATACAAAAGAGCCAATCTTGGCTAAGCTGCGCCAAACACTTGTTAAAATATTAAAACATTTGATAAAATGTGTAAAAATATTGACAACACAGTTTTTAAAAAGTTAAAATTTAAAATTACGCATAAGATTCGTTTTCAAGTAAAAAAAGTAAAGAAGTCAGACAAGATCTAAAAATAAAAGCATTAAAAAAAGACTAGTGAAAAATTTTAGTTTAAAAAAAGTTTAAGCAGTTCATGTTAATAAAAATTAGCTCCTACTTTTTCTGAAACGCGTTGGAGTTAACCTGCGTATATATTTGTCAGGATTGTTTCAAATATATTCATCTATGGCGAATCTATCCGTAGGATCTGGTTCAAGTTTTTCCTCCTCCACATCATATATTATCAAGTCTTCATCCTCTGTTATATAATCTATAGAGTTGCAGATTTTCTGGGCTTATGTGGTGTCATTTTTATTTCGATTTCTGCTTTTTGTACGTTTGCGCATTTTTTTCTATTTTTGAAATTCTGTTTTACACTCTGTGGGATTTTAGAAGGTTCGCTATTGGATGTAGTAGCGGCCGACCTAGTTAAGGGAACTGAATGTTGAACTTCAGTTGACAGAGCAGCAAATTTATTAGAAGTTGCAAGAGGGTGGGTTTCAGTTTCTAAAGATGAAGCAGAAGTATTCAGGTCAGGGGAAGTAGTAGTAGTGGGAATGGGTGTATTGGTAACAAAGACCCACTTTGTATTGTTGGTATTATTGCAGATGTGGAAGGAAGTATGGTGGATGAAGATGACGTGGAGACTGTAGACACTGAAGACGAGGTACTTGGTATCGGATTTGTAGAAGATACGGGTTTCAAACATTGTAAAGGTGGGCAGATTATGTTTGATATGTTTGGATCTGTTTGGATAGTTGTGGATATATAGTTGAGGGTTTAGTAGCTTGGGCATACGTTTGGGTTAATTGAGGAACTATTAATTTGCGTGCTTTAAAATAAGATAGGTTTTTATTGGTTTTAATTTCTTGTATTTATTTTTCATTTTTCCATTTTGGGAAAAGTTTGGAATCGGCGGAATAAAGCTGTGAACAGTTAATGCATTTTGGTTCTAGGGTACAGTCTGTAGAAGAATGTCCTACAGATGCACACCTAGAGCATGTTAGTTGTCCGCGGCAGGAAGTTTGAGAGTGTTCGAACCTCTGGCACTTAAAACAGGATGTAGGGACGGATCTTACAGTTAAGGTATCCAGCTTTAATGGTTTTGGGTAGATTGGGGCTACTAAATGTTAAAATTATATGTTTGGTTGGTATAACTGTTGTATCTTTCTTTATTGTGATTCTTCTCTGACCTGAATAACATCCTGATCAGAGAATCCATCCAGAATTTCTGCATCAGGGGTGGTCAACAGGTCAGGTTTGGAAATAACACCACAGCAGGAATTCAAAGTTTTGTGCGGACTTATTGTTAGAGGACTTTAGAAAAGATTTAGCAAGAAAAAAAGGACTTAGTTTGAAGAGCAGAGTTTGTTTTCAATAAGTAGATCCCCGGAACGCAATCGTTTTACTGATTTCGGTTCTCCACCTATTCCTACGGGGAGCTTTTGTATTGCAAAGGGCGATTTCTTCGACATCTCATTGTTTTCGGAAAGTAATAAAAATCTTGCAGTCGTTGAAACTTTGTCAATGTTGAGAGTGGGTAATACGAGGTCTTTACCCGAGCACAGCAGTATTGGATCCATAAAAACGCGTATACAACTTCGTTCTGGCGTGCCTCTACCCACCACGGAGTCCAACAAGGGAGGCAGTGTGCCGGTCATCTGGCAAATACCAGGCACGGCGCTTACCCAGAGTACACCCGGAATATAGTGATACAGTCCAGGGCGAGGATCCAATGGGTAAACCTGACACCCCTTATCTGCAGCACTAACCCTACAGCAGTATCTCTTCGGGGCACCGAAGAGAGGTACTACGAGCCGATTGACAAGAGCGGGCTCACTCCTGCCTCCCGTCTACAGCGAAGCGTGGGCCAAAGGTATTCCCAGGACACCATTTTCCTCCTTACGGAACGCCACACAGCAAATATGTGGGTTGGTTAATCAACGGTGTTAATCGAACACAAATAAAGCGACATAATCAAAATATTGAAAGAAATATACGAAAAAGAAACTAAAACGCAATACAAAAGGTAAACCAAAAAAATGTTAATAATAAATTGTAACATTTCTCTACAGAAAAATGATTTGAAATGTATTCATTTCATAATGTTTATCTGTGGTCTGGACGTGAAAATCTGATCTAGACGGGAAAGGAAAGAAAGGATAAATTGAATGACAAGAAGGAGGGTCAAAAATAAAGAAGGATCACTAGGGTACCCTGGGTTCGTGAAGCCCATGTTTACCAAAGACAGTAAACCCCTTGAGAAAAGGAAAAGATCACTAGGGTACCTCGGGATTGTGACACCCGTACTCACCTAAAGAAGGTAACAGAACACTTTCGAAGAAATTTTTTTGAATTAACCTGAATTTTGCCTGTAAATGCATATTTTATGATCTTATGGGTCTCTAAAATTAGAAAAACACCCAAGAAAAGTTTTGTTAGTGTGCATTTTTACTGTCAAAGGGGTATTTCATAAAAAAATAAGCAAAAATAAGACTTTACGCAAAACATGATAACTGAAAAGAAAATAAATATATTGACATTTTGTAAATTAAATAATATAACATACAACCTTATCTAGGGAATAGACTCTTATTTTGGTAATATAAACATTACATGGGAAGTTATTGTGTTTCGAGCTTCTGAACGTTGAAATTTTCTTTAAAAGCTATTGTAATTTTCACTTTATTGCTATATAAAAAAATTTATACTCGACATAAAATCTTAAGAATGGTCTATTCCCTGTGTATAAGTATTTGAAAAAACATACATATAAAATTTTTGTTTCATTCAAGCATAACTTTTTGAGATATTGTGCTTTGCGATAAGAAAAAAATGTAAAAAAAGTCATTCTGAGAAAACGACGAAAATAACATTAAACTAATCTGATTACAGGAAAAACACTTACTTTCTTATTAAAATGCACCATATTTATAACTCTTTCCCACTTTAACTTCTAAAACACTATTTTTTTTTCTTTTTAAGTGCTCTTAAAATTTATCTATGTTTCTTTGTTTAGGGGTCTGCGTTACGAATCGATTCACGGATTCTGCATTTATCTAAATGTTTATACGACCTTTGAAGAAAATTTTTTGAATTGGCCTGTAAATACATATTATGATTCTTTTGCCTGTAAATACATATTTATGACCTTATGAGTCTCTTAAATTAGAAAAACACCCAAGAAAAGTTTCGTTAGTATACTTTTTTACTGTCAAAGCAGTATTTTATAGGGGGTTTATTTAGGGGTATTATTTTGAAATGCTCTATTTTAATTTCTGACTAAATATTTGAATATTAATTATAATATTTCATGTCATATACCATGAAAGAGAAAAAGTAAACAAAAAACTTGGGCCACTTCCGGTTAGCAGAAAACAATTTTCTGTCAGGAAATTCATGATCAAGTAATATTAAAAAAGCTATAGCTCGGCTTCTAATTAAGATAGAAACAAAATTTAAACATATTTATAAAGATAAAAGATTGAATTTCAATATATAACCAAAAACGAAAAATCGATATTTTGACCAAAAATTGAGTTTTAAAGGTGTTCTGTCACCTTAAAAGGGGATAACAAGATGATCCTTTAACACTGGGGTCGGCAAATTACGGCTTACGAGCCACATGCGGCTCTTTGCAATGACAGTACTCTTGAGTGTGAGCAAAAGATACTCAACCTCCCATCAGAAGTGTCATAAAACATGGAATGTGTTTTCGTCATGCTTAAAGATAAAGAAAAAGAGTTGAAAGGACTTTTACATTCAGGAGCAATCGAAGTCAATTTTAATTATCAATGTAAACATGAAATTTTAGAATACACTTTTTATGGTATTATTGGTAAGCAGTACAGGTTTATCCATTGGGTGCTTGAGGAAGGGGTGCTTAGGGATCCGGATAAACTGAAGAAACGGATTTTCTGATTATAAATTTCGATCCACCTGTGCCAGGGGCGTAGCTACTGCCATATCAGTCGTATAAATGATACGGACCTTCAAGTAACAGGGGCCCCAATATGTGTAACTACAGCCCCACTAATAGGGTTCTCATACCTAAAAAAGGGCCCCCGAAGGAATTTTGATATAGGCCCTATTCAGAACTAGTTATGCCAGTGCAAGGGGGCCCATATATCTTCTGCGCTCAGGACCCGAAACGAGCTTAAACCGGCACTGTTGGTAGGGATATTTTTTTACGATGCTTGAAAATTTAATTCGAAATATTATATTTTGACAATGATTGTACTTGCATTGAGCCACAGAAATAAAAACATCTTCGAAAGCTCTTAGTTTTGGGAGGAATGGAAAATGTTACTTTGTGTAAAGCTTTTTTAAAAATATTAATTCCTTCCTCTCCTGTTCAAGAGTATATGGCTCTTTGTAAAATGTCTCTTTGTGCAAATGGCTCTTTGAATCCTTTTAGTTAGCTTGTTTCACTTACGACTTGGTTCTTCTAACCAAAAGTTTAATGACCTCGGCCTGAACATATTAATGTGTCTTTACTCGGAAAAAACTGGTCCAATGAAATTTCAGATCCAACTGAAAAAAGAATTTGCAGCGTATGAAGATCGATTGTATTAATCGTCTACATTATACACAACTAAATAAAACATTTCTTAAGATATATTTTAATATTAATAGTTTTTTAAATGAGTCATTAGTGAAATAATTTTCCCTGATTGAATGTTAACAGGTATTCCCCCACACCAATTTTTTCAACTATTCAACATAAAATTCACGTAGTTCTTTCAACGACAGTATGATGAAACATTTTTCTAATAAAACATAAAAGCATAATTATTGAAGCTCTTGATTATTGAAAATACAGTACTTCTCAAGATTTTGTTTATCACCATAAAAAGTACATAAAATGAGGTAAATTCATTGAATTCTAATACATGATTATCGTTACAATAGCATATTTAATTCTCCAAAAATAGTAACTTGCACTTAATCAATATAGATGGCAGCACTGTTTTACCTTTTTTTTCACAAGAAAAGAAAAGCATAATGAATCAATCACACATGTGGTGATTTTACAAGATATTTATGTGTAAATAAATATCTAATGAAATTAAAGAAATTTTTTAAAGTTTTTTTCCTCCTACCAATATTCAATTCTTGAATCTTAATACTTTGAGCGTCTATTTGTAACCTTTGAGAAGTGTTGAGACAAAATATAAGAATAAAAAAGAGGGAAATTTTCACTCAAGAGAACTTTTCTTGATTCATTTAAACAATAGAATTTTTTCTTTTCAACATACTTTGCGCAGCCAGAAAAAGAATCAACAATGATTAAACTTTGGTTTTTCCGAACGTGTCACCTTTCATCGTGATAACGTGAAATGCTCAACAATTATTGCTACGAGAGAAAATTACTTAATGTGAGATGGAAAAAAATGGTTTTGTCAGTAATCCCGAGATTGCATTGTAAGATATCACCATGAGTTTTTTCCCTCTCTTTCTGTACGAATTTTGATGGAAAAACCCCGTTGTTTAATTTGTCGAACCGGGATTATTGAGGGTTTTTTTACGACAAAACGAGCGACTTTCAACGGCTGGAAAATTTGGTTACTTCAAGATCTAAAGGTTATACACGAGATAATAAAAAGTAGGAACAAAGCAAATCGACTTGTCCACTTAAGGCTGTCTTCACATTGTGATAAAGAGTAAATTCAATATAGGAAACATATTTTCAGGCAGAAGAAAAATCTCAATCTATATAAGGTAAATCGGGGGAAGATGCCGCACTTAAGGAATTTTCGATTAGTACATTGAAAATTGAAATAACAAGACCATGAAAAAAATTAACTTTATTTTTCAATATTTAATTTTTTTTTATGTATACAAGTTAATTCTCTTCTTATTATGAAAATAAATAAGAAATTTTATATTAAAGAAATTCATTTAATTGGGGCATCTTTCTCATATATATGGGGAAGATGCCACCAATCATGGAGTAAGATGCAACTACACCACAGTAAATATAAATAATTAAAAAAAGACAAGTATTACCAAATTAAATGTGAAGTAATACTAACTATAGAAAGACAAAAAAGAAAAAAAAAAAAATTAAATTCTTTCATAATTAGTTTGCTAAAAACAAATTTTCCTGCAGAACTGTCTACAACAGGCTGAAGTAGTTGTCGATTTCAGCCTTGCACATTCTCGTCCTATTAATACCTAGTAATTATATGTCATTAAAGAAAAATATTCCTGTTTTTGAACTATTAGACCTACGGACTTGAAATTTGGTAGGCCTGTTTCTTTCATGGAGTAGAGATCCACTTAAGAAAGGTTTTTGTGAAAATAGACTTCCAATAGGGGTTATGAGGGTTTAAAGGGGCGTGATAGATAAATCTTCCCGTTTTTGATCTATTAGACCTACAGATTTTAAATTTAGAAGCAATGTTTCATGAAGTAGAGATCTGCTAAGGTGGGATTTCGCAAAAATTGATCCCCAAAGGGGTTTTACGAGACCATTTTATTAAAAAATATTCCCTTCTATGAAATACTAAACCTACATCCTTGAAAATTTGAAATCATGTTACTTTTGCTGAGCAGAGATCAGCTAAGAGTAAGTCAACCCATAAGGGGTTGGGGGTATGGGAACGTTATAGATAAAAAAAAATCCTTTTTTTGAACTATTAGACCTACAGACTTAAAATTTAGGTAATAAGATTTTTTGTTGAGCAAAGATATATTAAGTGCCTTTTTTATTTAATTTGCAATTCATTTGAAAAATTAACTCATTAAAAACTTCTTTGTCTTTCAATCTTTATTTTTTTATTTTTCAATACCCACGTACAAAGAACGGGTTTAACGGCTAGAATCATTATAAGTTTTTATGATTGTGATACATCTAATTACACTCACCTTACAACATCTTTTAAGTTCATTACGATTTAACAAATGAGCAATTTTTGATTTTATCAGTTCGGTAAAAATATTTATTCCCCAGAATATATTAGGAGACGAAATAGGGACGATTTAAATAGTAAATAAGGAGGTATAATAAAATATGCTGCTCTTAATATAACAGTGAAGTGAAAATGTGAGTAATATTGATGTTGTATGTGGTTGGATTTCCCATATGGCCTCTAAGGCTTAGGGGCACAGTCAGAAAGTAATAGCCAACCAAATACTTTGATTTCGAGAAGCATTTTTAAAAATTTCTATACAAGTTACATTTTATTTGAAATTTAAAAATTGCCTTTAAAAACAAATTAGCTATATATCTGTGAATTAAACGAACATTGTACATTAATTTTGTTAATGGAATTGAAGATATGTATAACTATTCCTTTGCCTAGGTAAATCCGGCAGTGATGTTTATTATACACTGCATTGTAAGTTATTTCGTCGACATATCTAACTTCCTCATGATCACAGATATTTTTTCCATAGAAAATCGCTATGTCATCTCTTGTAGTTATTCTTATTTGTAATATAACAACAAAAAAGTATATAGAAAACGAACTATCAAAATTCGTTTTTTATTAAGGGTGAAAGCTTTTTAATTTATTCAGTGGCAGCAATAACCGAGTTTTCATGGTCGTGAACAAGTGATTGGTCACTCAAGACTCGCTGTGCAGAGGGATTGATATCCGTTAAATCTGTCGAGGCTCAAAGTCCGCAGATTGTCGTGGTATGAGAATTTGGAAAAGAGGTACTTATTCATTCTTACTTATCACTTGCCCTTCATGGGATGCGTTCGTTCGCAAAAATTGGCCCAAACACATCTTGCTTGCACCGTCAGAAATCTGAAAAGTCAACGTTACATGTCTCAGGTCTTATGATTGGTGGCTGTGTCTTATCTGCAGGCTTCAGAGATGTCACTTTTCAACAAGATAACTCAAAACCCGCATGTTAGCCCGCCTTATCTGCACCTACTCCCAACACAAAAGGTTGTCGTGGAGAACATACTTTTTCCTGATGTCTGCCCCATTGAAGACATCTGGTTACGGGTTGTTAAGAGACTGGACCGTCACCACTCTCCAGATGTTACGATTGATGAAGTGTGGCATAGATTTGAACAGGAAGACTATCCCTTGTCTGTCATCCAAGCCCTGTTCGATTTGGTGCCTAACCAAGTTACAGTCGTTTTTCTGCCAGAGGTGATAACTATATTTGTAGCACATTGAATCCTGCATACTTTACTAAATTTCCAACATACCCGGTAGGCAAAAATTCCGTATAAACTTTAAAAGTTTATAAAACCCCGAAAATTAAACAAAATAAAAAATGGTTTGCAGGTTTAGCAGCGGTAAGTCACTGGTTTTTTTTTAAGATAAGAAGAAAAAAAAACTGCCGACAGATGGTGCCGGTGCAAACGGCTGAGTTGGAAATATGCAAATGAGAAAGGCGATTACAAATACTGAAGCTCTTGATCCAGATCTAATTCTTCGTTGCATGCCAACTAAGTGAACAAGGATGCTGAGTGAGAAAGACAAAGATTTGTTGGTGAAGATGTTTTTCATGGACAAGGAATCAGTGACTATTGCACTGAGTAAATTCTAACTTCAGAAAATTGTGGACGGGAAAAGTGGGCCTTAAACAGTGATACGCCTCATAAAGCTTGTTCAGCGATTTGAGGAAATTGGATCGCGTAAGATCCAGACAGCCAAGTCTTAGAATCATTAGCAAACGTTGCAAGTTTACATGGCCTCCAGATCTGACTCCAATAGAACTTTTGGCTGTGGGGATGCTAAAAAATTCCCGAGTGTATTAATCCCCTCCATCCAATCTGTCGGAATTGAAAGACGCTGCCGTTGCTGGATTTGCGAGACACGCTTGAAATGTGTCAATCCTTGTGGTGGAGGATATGTGGAACACATGCTGCTGTAATAAATGATTTGGTAACGTTATTTCTGTTATTTGCGAATCTTCACTTATGTACGAAACGCCACCTATCGGTGGTTTTTTGAATTTTTCTCTTTTGTTATCTTAAAAAATATCCCGTGACTTATCGATGATAAACCTGCAAACCCTTTTTAATTTTCTGGGTTTTATAAATTTTTAATTTTTACGGACTTTTTGCCCACCCGGTATTTAATCATGTTTTCTTCCCATTATGCTGTCCATGTGCAATAAATGTTTTACCTGCTATGTTTCCTAATACTGCAGTTTTGATGCCAGCAGTGCATTATAATTACACGCAAGATTTAATCATATACACACTTTTTATTAGTATATAAATTTTATTCATTTCTTATGAAATTTATTTGCATTTATATATTGCATTAAAAATTTAAGATTTTTTTACCAATTCATTTATTAAACTGCGATATTGAAACAAAAAAAGAGTATTATTTTACGGTATTATTATGCAAAAATTGTGCTTTTTTCGTTCAGAATAACTTTGTAAATAATTAACATATAGTTCTTCAGGCATTTTTAGTGAAAAAAAATCTATTATGTATAGTAAAATTTTGATTCATTAATGATTTAAAATCATAAACTATTGCTGATGAATTTTTTCAATAGATATGGAATACTATAGTTATAACGTTCTTCAACGTTTATATCTTCTTATACAAACGTAAATAAGTTCTTAAAATGAAAAATTTTGGAAATTTTTTTGACTTTTTGAACACATTTTTCGTTTTATCAAAATGATGTTCGATTTGTAGGCATCAAAAATAAAAGGACCGCTATATAATTATTAAGTATAATTTTTAAGAAATTAAATTATAAAAAGTAAGGCAAGTTACTTAAAAAGAGGTGCCCAAATGGTCTCTATGTATATATATTATTAATCATAATAAAAAATCTTGTAATCAGTAATATTACAGTCAAAAATAAAATATATTATAATTTCTGGTATAAAATAGTAGGTAGATCTGAACAGAATTTTTTGTGCAAAAAATAAACGCTTAGAATGTGTGAGTATTTTTTTCAAAATTCTACCAATCATTATATAATACTCTTTTCTTTAATTGCTTAAAATATTGATGTATTTTTTTAAATTAAGAATACCCATATACCATTTTTGAGTTTTAAGAGAAAACTGTTGTTTAAGATACTAATTTCATGCTTCAGTAGCAGATATAATATGAAAAAAAAAACCAATGTTACATAAAAGGAATAATGGAAGTGAAAAATTGGAAATGTGAAACATTAGAAGGTGAGATTGAGTCCTTTGGAAAAATCCGATTTTGTTGTATTGAAATTATAATAGCAGTATAATGTGATCACTTTTCTCTGTTCCAAAAAAAAAACTCAACTAATAAGTTGATACATAGAAAAATTTATTACATTAAAGCTCTTTATAAAAATTGCGAATGCATGTAAATGAATTTAATTCTAACATTAACAAAATAGAATTCAGAAGGAATTTCTGTCTGAATTAATCGATTCTTTTATATAAAATCACTGGCATAGCCAGTCCTGAGTGGGCCTTGTATCAAAATTTCTTGGACACCCTTTTTTTTGGAGAACTTAACTAATTACGATATTTTTGCTAATATATGTTGGAGTCCCGTATCATTGATACAGCTGTTAAGGCGGTAGCTACGCCCCTGTATAAAATATATTATACTGTAATGCTAACTGAATACAAGCTAGCCTTGTTTGCCAATGATAATTGCGTATTTATGAAATAACTATGAATTTTAACCCTTTATCTACCGCATTATGATTTACAACAGTTTTTTCATGCAATATCGTTTTTAAATCACAACATTGAAAATTAAGGGATATACATCAACAAAATACTCAACTTTGGGAAATTTAATCCGTTAGAGCTAATTAATTAATTCATTGAAATATTCAACGGTAAAATTAATTATATATACACTGTTCACTTAAAATAAATAGTCAAATCGTTTTCTAAAAACTTCATTAACATACAAAACAAAAAAAGACATTTGCTTTTTGACATTAACAATTTTTTCGGAACAAAAATGACAATCTTCGCAATCCGCTGAAAACGCAATTTCTGTTGTAAAACTATTCACCTTCCCTGCTAAAATACTCATCATAGAACGCACATTCTCCCATATATCTTGGGAGAGTGCACTTAAAAGAATATTCCTGCTAAATATCGTCAGTGTATTCGTAAAAATGGTTGTTCTATGTAATTTTAAAGTGAGTGGTACTTATAAGTATCGTCGGTAGATAAAGGGTTAATGACATGATACAAAAATAGATTGCGTGTTTCAACATCCCGAAGTTTTATAATTGGGATTTCTTCCTTTTAGAAAATTTGTTCCGAGTTTTGGATCAGGCAAAAATAATCTTAATGTTTCTTATGTGAAAAGAACATACTAATCATAAATTTTAAAATATGGAAGCACACAACACATATACTACACAACACACATTACTTTTTAAATATTTTATTTTTCAAGATCTTCAAATTCAACAATATTTAAGACATTTGAGAGAAACATTTCTCAAGACACTTTGGTATGGAAACAGCACGAGACTGAGTGACCAGACATTAAAAAAAATAATAATAAAGAATTGAAATCACATGGAAGCAATCACTTCGCAATTCATGTGGAATGAATAATTACAAATTTGGTCAAAATATACAGTTTTCCCCATGAACAATTCTGACCACTTGTCCAGTTTGTATGTTTTGCAGAGATGGCGAATATGTGCGTTCTTCTCATCAGCTTCTCAAGCTGTTGATCACAGATCAATTTACACAGAAAGTCAAAAAACGCTGGAAATTACATTTTCTTCAAAGATTGAAACGATATATAATGATATATTAACAGCAGTCATAATTATTACATTCCGATAATCGATATATCGAAATATAATTCACAGATAAATTGTAAATATTTATAACAAGAACTTTAATCATCAACGGAGAATGTTTACATAATTATAAGTTCAATCACATAAGTTCAACAAGGTCAAATTTAATGTGCATTTTCATTGTTACAATGACGTTTGATAAAAAGTACAAATATATTCTTATAGCAATAATGATAACAAAATACCTTTAAAGCTTTGTGTATTCACCAACTGGATTCGAAGAATTTGTAACTAATTCTCTTACATCTAGATTATTATACTTATACATCCGAAAGAATGAAAATGAAAAATTTTCATTGGCATTTTTTTTATTTTTCACTTGCATTACTGGAGCACTCAAATTCATTTTAGTAATTCTTCTGTGTGTTTTCAGATTTTTAAAATAATTAAGATTTAGTTTCTGAAAACATAAGAAAAATATGCATGATGGAAGCGCGTTCATTACCTTTTCCTCTTTTGGGTGTACTTTTCCCCCCATTCAATAAATATAACTGGATAGATTTGACAAAATAATTAGCAATTACATTCAGTTAACAGTATAACGTCAAATTTAAATAAAAGAGAAGATTAAGAACTAAAAAATTCAGATAATATTTCGGAATTACATGATTATGAAAAAGAATGTAACTGGTAAATAAATGCTTTTATTACGTTTTTTATTATTAATATATATTATAAAAGGAACAATAGGAAAATTCTCATCAGAAAATATGTAACATTAATAAAGAAAAGGAGGTAAGAATATTTCAATGTCTTTTATATTATCTAAACTGTGAATAAAAATACTTATTGTATAAATTCAAAACAAAAAATAGAATATAAAAGATAGAAGCAGTTTTTAATAGATCTGAAGCGCGCGCGCATTTTTTCTTTTAATATTTAATCATTTTTATCCTCTTTGTATGTTTTATTCACTTTAATTCAATATCTTTAAGATACACCAATATCAAGAATCAGAATTATTATAATATTTAAGAAAATAAGTATATATTGTAGAACAATAAAGCCTATATATTACATAATTGTCTTTTAAAATAATGTAAGCAATGGTTTTGAGCCACATAAGTCATGTTACAAAGAACTTTTTGAATATATTGATTTTGATACTGTATAACAATCTATTACTGTTAGAAACATAACGTTGGACTAATGTTTTTTTAGAAAATGAAAGAAATGCAACTGTAATCCTTTCCATCGAAACACTCATCCTTCAGTATGCCTCAGTAAAATGAACAAAGTACGGCAGAATCAAATAAGATTTTACTAAAGAAACAAATTTCAGTTGTAAGTCTTGTTATTGAAGTTTAAAATACCTAACTTTTACATTCTCTTGGTCATGTTAGTACTAAAAACCTAAACCTTCAATTCTGTGTGTACTTTTTATTCATTATACAGAAGAATATATATATTTAGAGACAAATGTCAAGTCTATAAATTTAGTTTTGACGAAAAATAGAAACACAAAAATTCGAATCAAAATTTTTCTGAAATTCAATGCATGTGCTCCCCCCGAAAATTCAGTCTTTAATTCTTACCATCTCCATTTCAGACAGTTCGATAAATTAAAATTTTCTAAAAACTGCACCAGAAAAACTTGTTTAAAGGTTTTAACCAAAGGTTATACTTTCCTACAAGATAAGTTTAATTTTTCTGCATTTGCATTAGATTAATTCAATTTGAACCTGACGTAAAAGCAATAAGTTAATTAGCAATTTTAGTTGGAATATTTAAAATTCTGTAGAAATTTCAGGGTTTGAGTATTTGACTCTATAGATACCTTAATTTCGCTGATGAACTAAGAGAACTTTCTAGAATTTAGGAAGAAAATTTCAGTCACAAAACAGCTTTTACGAATATCGTACCAACGTAATATCAAAAATATTGCTTTGTAGTTGATCGAAATTTGATCTCAGTCATGTCTTTAAACAATAAGCGTATTCTACAAAAGAACATTTCTCGATTACAGTAATTCAGAATAAAGATCTCTATAGTGAAATTGTGTAACTTAAATCTGTAGAATATGCCTTTAGGAAACAATAATAAATGTATTTCAATTGAGAAAGAATATAATGAACATTTGATTTGAGATTAAAACTAAACAATAATTTTTTGAATATTTTTGCTTAGAATAAATTTTGAGTATTCTAAATTGTCAAATCTCCTTCATTTAAAAACTGAATTACTTGCAATTTTAGTAGCATAATTCTTTATTTATAGGATTTATATAATGTAATCATGGTTTTATAATATATGGAAAGTAAGATATTTTCGAAGTATAATTGGATTCTGAATTTCATGATCATACAACTCTAAAATTTATATTCTCTACTAATATAACAATTTTTTCTTTTGCTATAGGTACAAAATGTTATTTTTATATTTAATAATAACAGAAATTCAATGATAACTAAATCTCCAATGAAACTTAAAATCACATTAACTACTGATTTAATTAATTCATTTTTCCTTGCAGTTTTTAAAGTAACAATCATGTTCAATATGAAGTGTATGGCTTACAACTTAGTAAATCTAAATACCAAAAGTAAAATTTGATTTTGATTGAAATTTTCAACGATACGCATCATAAAAATTTAAAGTTTTATAAGTAATCTTTGGAAAAAAAATTTCCTTATATGTAAAATTTTGTGATTCAACTTTTTGAACAATACATATCGAGCAGTATGTGTTATTAGAAAAGCTATGTAAAACAGAATATTAACTTTTTCAAAAATATATGTTTTTAAAAAATTTTGGAGAGAAATTGTAGATTTTAATAAACAGTAAATATATACAACACGCGTAGATATTCTTTAAAAAATCTAATTTATCTGTAGTATATAAATATGCTGTCTTTGATATTTTAAGCTCTCGTCGCTTATACTCAATATTTATAAGCCTGAAAAGATTTAATTTCCCAAAATGTTTGAGAAAAAATAATCGCAATGCAACATAATAAAACTGTCAATATCGGTAATAAAACTAACCGCAATTTATTTCTTGAGATAAATTTTAAGTCTCAATTATTCAAGGCACTATATCATTTTAAAATGCAGTCAACATTCTTTTTAACAAGTAAAAAATCATTTCCAGCAAGTTTCACATAAATTTAATACTAGCTCAGAAGGCACTTTGGAATCACATACAACGTGTTTAGAGTTGCATAAAGTAAAATAACAAGCATTGCAAGTATAAACATAAACTTAAAGATATAAAGCATGATAAAGCTATATTGGGGTGTCTTATATACATTATGTGCACATGAATGATTAAAAAAATGTATACATTAAAAAGAGATAATGAGTGTTTGTTCGTATATACATAATTGACTGATACATGAGCACCATTAACGATGACATAAAATAATTTATATACTTTTTTTTTCCTGATTTGAAATAAAAATATTCTTTGGTTACACAGAAAATGCTTAGTCATTAAGGAATTAAATTTCAGATAACATTAAAATCTAACAATTGATAAATGTCGTCTAAAAATTTAAACATTGATAGTAGTATTCAAACTTAGATTCAATCCAAGTATCTTTTTACATTCTGTTTCTTGAATATTTTTACTAAATTATTCAGACTTATATATTTATATTATAAGTCTTATATATTTATATTATTTAATTCATGCAAAACAAGAGAGGTATGTTTCAGCAAAGTATCTATCCAAGTTTAAAAAGCATCATTTAAAAATACATCTTTAGTATTTTGGTTACTAAATTTAAATTAAACACACGAAATTAAGCTTTATTTGAATAATTTTCTTAAAAGTTTCGGTATTTTCCTATTTAGCCGGCGCAGGCAATAGTCGCCAAAAAATGATATAACAGATGCCAAACGGAATATTTCCGCTGGTAACATTTACCGCCACATTTTCAAAACAAGTCGCGGCCCATTTGAAAAAACTTTAAGCGACATTAAAATGCTAATGCCTTCGAAGTAAAACATTTTTAGAACAATTATGTATTAACATTTTTTGTTAAATGTTTTTTGTTGTCGCCAATTAAGTCAGCTTGGCGAGATTTGCTTTGGCGAAATGGAAAAGAGTACCAAAGTTCCTTTGAGAAAAAGCATTCTTAAATTCAATATTTTTATTTATAAAATACGGTTAAAGTTTTCCAAAAACGTTGATACAAGAAAGACTTTTTTGTTTCATTACATAAAATAGAATATAGAGTTTATAACAAAAGCATTCCTCTCTTTGAAATACTGAATAGGCATTTCAAGGTAAAACTGTCAATTTTTAAAATACCTTCAATTATTTTTCCTATATGATTTAATAAATATCACATTTTTAACAATTAAGTTACAAAACTATGAAACTATCCTACGGGCAATTTTAAAAGACATGTCAACAATTAATACACATTTAAAGATATAATAAACAATTCTGCTATAAATCTTCAATATTAAAGAAAAAAAATTTCTGAGAATATTCGTATAAACTAATACTTTAAAAATGTACTTTTGAAAATTCAGCACAGAATAATTTAAGATTGTATAACCATATTATATATTACACAAGGCACTTATTAAATTTTGCAGAGTAAAACTAGTAATTTTTCCGGATACAGCAAGAAATGTAAAATTACGTCCAAATATAGACTAGTAAATAAAGATGTGGAACTAATTTGATATAGATACGCTGCCCGTTTTGGTCATGATTCCAAAATCAACCGAATAGATCTGAGGAGGATAGAACTCACAACCTTCGGTTCTGTAAGCCCGTAACTTACCGCTGGGCTAAAATGATCATCTTAGTCCTGAGGTTGTTACTATCTTATATAGATACCACCACCACAGATCTTTGGCGGCCAGCATAATGTTATCATATTGTGATATTATCACCCAAAATTGGGGAAAATTTACTCATATTTGGCGGGAAAATCCGTAGAGTACCGATATTAAATTAGTTCCAAAAAAAAAAAAGTTAATATGAACCAACAAAAAGAGATTGGTTTGGAAAAATTCTTAATTTTGTTGTGTGCTACGATATTTCTTCGCAGTGAATGTTGCAATACCTTGGCATAAGATTGTTAAAATATGTACAGACACATTTCAAAATACAGGCAAGAATCATGATGGAATATGCCCTCCGAGGACATTAAAAAACTCACTGATGTCCTTTGTAACAAAGAAACCTTTCTGACTAGCATCAGTTTCTATAAAAATGAGTTTGATGGTGCATATAATATAATACTTTGACCAAACACTTTTAGTGACTCGAAATAGTTGAAATGTACATTCATCTGTTGTGACCATTGCCCTCAGTTCGAAAACAATGACATTGGTACAGAAGCCAAACAGTACGTCTGAAGGTAATTGGGCTTAGCCAACACAATAAATATCAGTTTATTTTCATGTGACCAGAAATTAATATATCTTTGGATCATTCTTCTGTTTTAATGTCTGGCTTCAGGTCCACCATTGCATGCAATTCTTCAGGAGTGTAACCTAGTAGGTTTTGTAAGTCACAAACGAATCGGTACACGTACCGCTTTCCAGCCGTCTTGTGGATGATGTTCTTATCATAATAATACCGAAGTCCTCTGCTGAGTTTTTCGTAGTTCATCTTTGGTTTGTTTTTACGAATCCCCCATCGTCGGGCGACTTCGTCTGGATCGGTGAGTTTGAATTCCCAGCCGTCCCCAGTCCAGCTGATGAAGTTTTGGCACGATTTATCCGTCAACAATTCGAGCAGGAACTGCCACAACTGGATGGGTCCACTTCCTAAAAAAAGAATAAAATTTTCATTCAAAAAATAGTCATCGTCTGTCACAAATGGAAAGAAGCATTTATTATATCAGAAAAAAGGGAAACCTCAAAAGTTAAAAACTGTTTATAAATAGAAATAGTAACTATTTAAAGTTCGTCTATCAGAATCCATTAATACAGTGTTTCTCAAACTGTGGGGCGCGCCCCCCTAAGGGGGTGTGATAACTTTACAAGGGGGGCGCGAGCATATTGAAAAGTCGAAAACAAAATATTATTTAAAAAATTGTTAATTTACTGAAAGTAAACAAACGAAATACTTTCTGCTATAATAAAAAATAAAATCACATTTACACTGATACAATACACTTAAAAATGTATCAGTTCTGTGTTACAATGTATTTTATCTGTAATTTAATTATACTAATAAAAGTTAAGAACAAGTTTGATAATTACCAGTTACCACATGGGCTTGTATTAACATTTATCTTGATAATTTGTACGTTCTATAATTAATCCCTTAACTGCCGATTAAAAGTTACACGATTAACTCCCCAATGACACCTTTTTCCCTATAGAAGCGCGTATTTCTATGGGGGTTTTTGTGTGTGAGGAGGGGAAGGAAAGGAATGAATAAGCAAATCCTCTGAAATAAGTAAATCCTTCGCAAACACTGTCAAAGGTCCTTTTATTGCATTCCAAAGCCTTCGGAATAATTTCATGGTGCACAAAAAAGATCGTACTTTGGATAGACGTATATATACGTCCAGAAAATTAATGCTTTGGTTGAGCGAGACGTCTATATACGTCGATGGCACTTTAAAGGTTAAAGTAGTATAGTAGCATTAGCGTTAAAGTATAGTATTATTGAATTCAATACATTGTTATTATATGGAGGGGGCGCGATGAAAATTATCATTGAATATTGGGTCGCGAATTATGAAAGTTTGAGAAGCACTGCATTAATAAGATCAAAAGAACAATTTTTTTAAAAAACCGTTGAATAAACCTTTATTAATGTAATACATTGACCCGTTTCTTATACTCTAGGACTAAAGTTTTTGAAAAAAATATTAACCTACCCATCTATAAGTCAAGAAAAATTATGATTCAGACCAAATATATTAATTACAAAACTTTACTGCCATAAGGATCAATTTCAAGTATTATTGAAAATTTATGAAACATACGAGATTGCTTCGTCTAACATATCAGTATCATGGAACTACTGAGTTCGTGTGTGTTTGCCAACATTTGAATTTTCCTCTCGTAGACTGTGTAACACACATCCACTTAAGACCATCAATACACCTAAAACGATGATACCACAATAATGAATACCTGAGATATCGACACTAAAATCCATCCCTATTTGCCAAAATCAAGTTATGAGGGTATTGAGAAAATATCAAGCATAATGTTCATTTTGCATTAAATAACTTGACAGAAGTCCGAATTCTCAAGCTTTTGTTTACCATAGCCATGATTCTGACAACGCACATTTTTGACAATCGCTTCAATAAGGTCTTATTAAAAGTAATTGAATCCTTGAAGATGCCGATTGGCACTTGACTTCCGACCCTCATCCATTTTAAACAGATAAAGAATATGAAACTTAAGGGTGGAATGTGGAATGAATTCAGCTTGTGCACACGAATCCTATCCAAACACGTAAGTGTTTGTATATTAAAAACGCATTATTATTTTCAGAATTCCAATTAATTATTATCAACCTCATGATGACTTCGTTTAGTATCCGATATTTTATAGTGAAATAATCTCTTAGAATATAATAATATCTTCTCTCATAAATATAAATAATGTGAGAGGAAAGGGAATTAAAAATTCCCCAAACATTTTATTTATATATATGTTCTGTACATTTAGGAAAATGGAACGTAGCGAAGATCAAATGTTGAGCTCCATCAATCATATAAAGAATCTAACATTGTTAACTTCATCAAAATACAACAAATTAATTGGGAAGGTCACGTTGTCAGAATGGACGAAGACCACACCACTAAAAAAGTCTTCGATGCCCAACCAACTGACACCCGAAGAAAGGGCAGGCCAAATCTTAGATGATTGATGGCCTAGAAAAAGAAAAAGTTTTGAGAACTAAGAATTGGAGAACACTAGCAGGAAGAAAGCTGGCTTGGAAAAGGCTTCTTGAGAAAGTCAAGGCCCACCCTGGGCTGTAGAGCCACTGAGGAAAAAGGAAGGATGTTCTATACATAGTTATCTATACATAGCCATCAGAAGTAATTTTATGTATGACGTAATGAAAAACAAACAAAATTTTGAGCTAATACTGAAACGGTAAAGTGACATTTGTAACAATGGGTTATCTGCAAGGTCTAACCTCTCTAATCCGGATTTTCTTCCTTCCAGCCAAATTAGCCCTTTAAAGCTAGAACACCGCAGTACAAGAGAACGTCATCGTTATTACCGAATAGCGTGTGAATAGTCAAAGAAGTAGACGATTTTATATAATGGTGTACACCTGTGGACGATATTGTCACAATTGCATCAGAACCAGATTGTAACCACTTTTACTGTTCAAGATTTGGGAGGATTTACATTTTGTCAAGTCCGAAGGGTTGCATCTCATTCATATAAGTACAAATTGATTCTTACCCTTTAGCTTGTCTTGTCTGCATATTACGTACTCATTTCTCTAGTGTCAAAAAGGAAATTATTACAATTTCTTGTTTGTTATCATTTCGAGTTTAATTCAATGGCTTTTAGATCCATGCCGCACTCGAATCCCCCGAGAGCCTCAATAATCAGCAAGATCTCCACCTCAACCAACATGAGGAGGTACCGCGACAAATTGACCTATTTCTCTAGACTTTGTGTGAGTCTAGACTTGGGTATTGTTATTACGTAAGTACAATAAATAACAACATTTGTGCATGGAGTCACAAATAAATCTCAATGAAAGAGTAAAAATCCTTAATATTTAATTCATAAAATTTTTAATTTCCGCCATTAAATGTTTTGTTAACTTTACAATAAACTGAAAATTTAGTTTACAAAGTTAATACGTTTTAAGTCTGAATGAAATAGTATTTCGACGTTTCATTCAAATGTCTGTTTAGTTGTAAGACAACCAAGAACATCTTTTTTTTTATTTAAAGAAATGTACACCATACATATTGATAGGGACGTCTTAAGGCTCTTTGAGGCCCTGGGCCAGAGAAATCTTAAGATTCTCTTAGGCCTTGGGTCCTATGCAAAAGTAGACTACCTAAGATACTTAAAATAGACAACATAAAGCATGCATTGTCAAACACTCGTTCAAACGGTAATTTGAAACAAATAAATGTGACGACTCACAAAACCTAGGCACAAAATGGCTCAACCTCATTTCGACTAAATGAGTTGAATGATTGTTTATGGTATTAGGCCTAGACATAGACAACGGTCATCCCGTAATAAGACAGTCTTGCCATTTTTGCCAATTGGCATACAATTTGAAATTCCCTGATATTCGGAGAATATGTACGTGAAATAATATTTGATCATTAAATTATTCCTTTATGTACCGACGGTACTTATAAGTACACTCACTTTAAAATTACATAGAATAACCATTTTTACGAATATTCTGACGATAGCAGGAATATTCTTTGAAATTCCACTCTTCCAAGATATCTGGCAGCACGGATTCTATGATGAGTATTTTAGCGGGGAAGGCGAATAGTTTTATAGCAGAAATTGCGTTTTCAGCGGATTGCGAAGATTATCATTTTTGTCCCGAAAAAATAGTTAATGTCAAAATTTAAGTGTCTTATTTTTTTCGTATGTTAATGAAGACCTTAGAAAACGATTTGACTATTTATTTTAACTGAACAGTGTGTATAATTAATTTTACGGTTGAATATCTCTTTAATTAATTAGCTCTAATGTATTAAATTTTCCAAAGTTGAATATTCTGTACATGTATATCCCTTAGTTTTCAATGTAGTGATTCCATGGGAAAAAAACTGCAGTAAATCATAATGTGGTACATAAAGGGTTATCCGGATCATGATCTTATTAAGACGGAGTCGAGAACGAAACGAGGCCCCCACCGAGGGAGAGGACCTGGGCCGAGTTGGCCCATGCCTCAAGACCAGTGGCGCACACAAGGGGGAGTGTTTTAGGGGTCCAGACATCCCCCCATGGGCCTTGACTTTTTTTTCGATTGGTTATAATCTTACGTATATATTACGTAAAATTTAATTATGTATTCGTGAAAAATAATTTTATTAATTAATGCTAATTATTTATTCAATAATTAATTTTGTATTGTTTTTGTTCCCGAAAATCGACAAAATCAAAAGAATATGCTGGGTGGCGTAATGGAGCATGATACCAAAATGGTGGACTTTCGACCCTGGACCCCTCCCTTGAAAAATTTTGTGTGCGATACTTCTCAAGACGTCCCTGCGCGCACACACACATGCTCAGGTGTCGTCCACGTCACTTGACCATGGTTCAAAATTACGTGGTCCGTCGCCAAAAGCCCTCGCGTAGCTGAACAGTGCGACGTTAATATTCAATCAAGCAATCAATCAAGCACACGCACACTATTGGGACTTAACACTGAATATAAGAAATTAAATTGGCATCATACAACTATCCAATGTCACAAAAAGTTCAAAGGTAAGATTTTCAAAGTGCTTTCAATATAAAATGAATTCATGACCAAATTGGAGCAGAGCAAACACAACAAAAGCTACTTCCTCACCTGAGTATCCGGCTAAAACTGCCGCCTGTATGACAGGTTTACTATCTTGGCCTGGAATGGAGACCGGGCTGTGAATTCCCATCATGTTTTGAAGATTATTGTTGAGAGATACGTGACCGTCTCTGTTAAGATTGCCGTAGTGTTGGTGATTCATCTCCGATGTCCAGTGGCCGCCACCGCCACCAGTCTGAATCGAACCAGGAACAGTTTGGAAGGGAGGCTCGTAGTGGTTGTAACTCTCGGAATACCCCATGTCGTGGTGTGGATATCTCCCTAAGAAAAAAAACTCTCTAAATATAGTGGATAACAACGTAATGCAGTATATTAAAAATGAAACATTCATCGTGCTGGTTATAAGCAGTCAAGCATAGCAAGGAAATTTACGAGTCATGTCAGAAAGTTGGAAAATGGACAAGGAAATGGTCAAGTGAGAACAATACAAATTGGAACGGTCAAGAAGTAATTTGATTCGAAGTTTATTTTGATGTGAAACGCTACATAATTATGTTTCTATTATCCAGAAAAAATACCAAACATATAAAATATTTTCTATTGGCTTATAAGAGACAGTAAATTTTGGCGGATGTAGTTGCCCATATTATCTTCTGAAATTTTATTCAATTACTGACGTAAAATAGATTTAAATGTTTTAAGAGGGATTCATTACCGTGTATTTAGAATAATAAATACAAATGTCAATTTTATGTTCTCCAAAAATTTTAAATTGTTAATAGTTTGAAATATTGTTAATAGTTTGTTATGTTGTTGCTGTGACTTGTTTGAAAAATAGCCCGTATTTAAAAACAAATTCTCATAAAAAAAGGTTAATGAATAAGAAAATTCTAGAGAGATTTGAGAAATAAAGTATATTAGTACAAGCACAAGGCAAAAATAGGTAAGGTTCGATAACGTCTTGAAAAATTCTAGAGAGATTTGAGAAATAAAGTATATTAGTACAGCAATAAGGCAAAATAGAGTAAGGTTCGATAATCTTGAAAATAATGAATATAGGTTTTTAAACGTTTTCATTTAATGAATCGTTTCAGAATAATATTTTTATGTGTACAGAATATTAGTAACATTAAATTAATTAAAATAATGAATATATTTGTGTGTGGTGTTTATATATACCTTTGGCTCGGATTTTATTATTCTTCGAATATCTTACTGTATTTTCATGTGCTTTTAGTTTGGAATTTTGTAGCATTATCAATTTTATGCGTTTTTTTTTTTTTTTTTTTTTTTTTCTTATTTTTCTGTAATTCGTAGTTGGATTTTCTTAAAATCCGTAACATACACTTTAAATAAATAACATTTAGAATCTTTTTAAAAATATTTGTCTTAATATTTAATTAGAAAAATTGAAATAATATGAAGAATTGGCTTTTATTCAATTCTACTATTAGCTCGCAATGTCTCTCTCTATATATATTTATTTATTTATATATTTGTATATTTATTTATTTATCTTGGTGGAATTTTCAATCGTTAATAAAATAATTTTAAGGCGCTGAATTGAGCTGAAATTTTATATACAGGATAATTTTGGATGACAATACAATAATTTAATTATAATTAATAAAAATTAATTGATTAAAACTAATTATTTAAAGAATTACAAATACAGCCACGTTGGCATCATTTTTCACGACGTGTTTTAAAACTTGAAAAGGTTTTATTCTCACGCGTTAAAGCATTCAGTTGGACTGAAATTAAAAGGACACAATACGATACTTTAATGTGATAGTTAAAAAAAATAATTACCACTTATTGTTATGATTCTGTCCTATGTACATACATATTTGTATTAATTGTAACTATTAAATAAAAAGTAGCTAAAATAAAATTTTTCTTTGTTGATCTAAGTAGGAATTGACTTATATATATATTTTTTTATTATATTACTTGTTTTTGACTCAAATCCAATAAGTCTTTAAAATCTTTCCATTGACTCATTGCAAAGCTATAAAAGAACTCAAGAATAACAAAAATATAAAAAAAAATTTTCTTTGAAAAAAAAAGCTTTGTTTTGCCGACAGTAATAAAGACTCCTGATATAGTTATGAATTCATCTTAAGTCTTTAAAACGTCGACAAATCCGACAAATCCCAAAGGCTCCGGCACAATGGTAAATCCCAAACCACAACAGGCGATAATATTTCAGAGATGAATCAACTTACCCCTGTAATGCCGGTTGATGTAATTTTGCTGATACTTTGTATCTTGCGTCATGACGACTCCAGTAGGTGAATAGAATTCAGGACTTCCCTCTAGATAGGTGGGATGGTTGGGCATGGATTCTAGAACGTACTCCGAACTGTCCTCAAGTTGTGTGGTCGAAACCCCCATGTCATCCTGGGTGATCTCGTGTAGTGTATGCATGGTTTCAGCGATTTGACTGTAACCTCCTGAAAAGATAAAATGGAATTTTTTAACACAGTTACGAAAAGTAGAATTCAGACAATTTATTCCTCAGAATTTTGTAATTAAAACATGTTAAATTCACCAGTTTTGAAGAAAATATTTTTAATATTAATCAGAATACCTAAGATTAAAATACATGCACTTTTTCAATTCCTACTATTAACTCACACTCTCTATATATTTATTTATCTTGGTGGAATTTTCAATCGTTAATAAAATACATTTTAAAGCGCTCAATTGAGCTGAAATTTTATATACATGATTATTTTGGATGACAATACAAAATAATTTAATTATAATTAATAAAAATTAATTGATTAAAACTAATTATTTAAAGAATTACAAATAGCCACATGGCATCCTTTTTGGCGACTAAGCGACCCTTTTGGCGACTTCTGTCAAAACTTGCAAAGGTTTTTTTTCTCCCGTTTTAAAGAGTTCAGTTGAACTGAAATTTTATAAACACGATTGTTTTAGATGACATAAAGATACTTTAATGATAATTAATAAAAATTAATTACCACTTAATATTGTGATTCTGTCCTATGTATATACATATTTATATTAATTGTAACTATTTAATAAAAAGTAGCTAAAGTAAATTTTTCTTTGTTAATCTAAGTAGGAATTGACTTAAAAAATATTTTTTTATATTACTTGTTTCTTTATTAATAAGCAATTTAATATATACAGTACTCAGCATGTTAAAGTATACTAAAAGCTCTCAGAAATTTTGATTTGAGCATAATTTTTTTTTTTCCCAAACGATTTTATAAAATAGAAAATATTTGAAATTATTCTGTCTTTTGCACTTGGATTAAACTTAATCGTTAATTCTTGTTTGTTAATCATGCAAGCATGTTTTTCCTATTGTGTTAGTTTCATTGTTGATTCTAAATAGCAATATAATGTGTTATGTATTCATATGTAAATAAAATTCAAATTCTTCTTTTTTAACCACCGCGTTTTCAATTAAAATAATTATGAATACAATAATATTCTTTATTAAATTATTATTACTAGATGTCCCTAGATTATTTTATCCTAATGAATCAAATTACTTGTTTATAGTACTTTTACACTTTAAGAATGGAGAGGGGGAATTTAAATCAATATTTCAGGTGCATTTGTTTTATTTTAAAACCCAAATTCTTCGTCAATGATAAAACAATGGGCTAAACTCATAACGGTCACGTGACAAATGTGATCACGTGTTTTTCATTGAATTCAAATTTGATAACTGGGTAAATGTGCCGAAGTATTATCAAAAAGTTTTTCAAAATAAAACAAAAATTCTTATAGCATGCGGATTTTTAGTCCATGTGCATTTTGTTTACCAATGTACGTTATTATTGTTGACTAATATGTACTTTCTAAATTGAAGTTTCTGTAAGAATCAAAAGTTGGCAGCAGTGAGAACGATAGAACTGATCGGTTGGAAACGCACGATTGCATTTATCACGTGACTGTGACGTCACTTAAATTCATCATGTGTGTGACTATGACGTCATATTTAGCTCATTTAGTAATATAGGGAAATATCTTGGTTATATATATTTAACATTTTTTAACTTATTGGCAAATATTTTTATTTTATTAGATAAAAAACTGTACACAATAATACAATCGATATAACTGAAATAAATTTATATGTGTTTTATTCTAATCACGATTCGTTTATATAATTACATATATTCAAATAATCATTTTTCTGCTATTTTAAATTAATTACATTTTACATACAATATAGCCTTTTTTGTGCCAGCCATCGGTGTGTAATAGGTGTCTCACAAATTCAAGAACTAAACAAAAATATGTGTAACAAATTCGAAAACAGAAATATTTTCATGAAAGAATACAAACAAATATCGTTCGAAAAAGCCGAAAAAGAAAATTCATTCTTCACGAAACGTGGTACGTAACTTCAACACTAAAACAAAGAGAAAACTGTGATAACAAGTTTTGAAATTAAAACGTAGCAAGATAGTAATTGGCATAGACTCGCAAACAGCTCTGTAGGTTAATAACAAAGCGTCAAAGATACATTCAATAACGCAGTGCGAATAGCATTATGTAGTCACCCATGCATGAAGTTTGCTAAAACGATTTAAAAAAAAATAATAATCACACTATCTATCATTAACCTTGATGATTCAGTGAGTGATGCCTTTTTTTTTCTTCTTTTCTTTTATAATATCTCCCCTCTAGTATGTTCTATAACTGTTATTTATAAACGTAGAAAAATTACTGAAAGAGAGACAAATATCAAAGAACTCGTCGAAGGATTGTAATAGACTTCTTAGTGATGTAACTACTGGAAAAGTGTGTTGACCATGAACATAGCTTCATTGTTCGCAGCATAGTATATAGAGCGGATCGGCAACCTATGACACGCATGTCACATGTGGCACTCTGCACTACTCTACAAATTTGTCAATTTTTGAGTGGGTGGAAGTTGATAAATTTGTAATTGACTTTTTTGGGCAAACTTCAGATTTCTGGACATATACGGAATCACGAAAAAGTCTGAAAGATAACTCTAAAGATAAAATTACAGCTACTTTGTAAATTATTGAATGACATTGCTGGAGAGATTTAATTGTTGAAGAGAGAAAATTACATGTACTCTGTTCTCTCTTTGGTTCTACTTAGTATCTAAGTAAAAAATCTTTCCTCACGTGAAAAATATTTCGAGTTCATAAAGGAACTGTTCAACAACTAAATGCTCAGAATCGTGTCAAATTGAAAGTCAAACATAATACCCCGGATTTTACGATGTGAAAGTAGAGCGATGCATGCACTAGGTTTGCATTAAAATTTTTACTTGTCGTTTTATTTAATTATAATGAAGGAAAACACTTATATTTATGTTGTCTGTTTTCTATTTTAAGGCTGTCTTCGGTAAAAGTACGAGATCTTTGAGGGAGGGAGGGTCTAATTTGGTTATTAAACTTACTAGATTAAATTTCTAAACTGAAATTTTTGTGTAAAAGTGTGATTTACATGTCTTTATATCTTTTAAATATTTTAAGATGCATTAAGAATTTATAATGTATAATATAATGATATGTAAAGTAATAATTTAAATTTTGAATTTGTGCTTATTTTCAGTTACCATGTTTATGCAAAACATTAATGGATTTATGTTTTACGAGGGTAATAAAAACTTTAAGCAAATTACATAAAGTTGTTACATTCGAATTATTAACAAAATGTCATGATTGAATAATGAAACATAGCAATATAATACAGTTAAATTATATATATATATAAAACGTTGTATTTTTTCCAATATTTAATATTTAAAAACGATTACTGTTAATCTTTTTAAATATTCTGTTTTTAAAACTTCATAAGTTTTTGATAATATAACGTTAAAAATATGTACTTTTTAAAAATTTAATAATTGATTAAATTTAACATTTAATAAAGTATTAAAAATTTAATAATTTTTGCACATTAGGTACCTTACAATAGACTTAATTTTTCTTAATCGTCCAAATGGAACTTTTATTCTCTCAATCAATTAAAAATAAGCGCTTATTAAATAAACACTGAAACATCTTAAACATAAAGCAACGCAATATTATTAATGCCCTTTTATTTCAAGCTTTTCTTTTAGAGCTTAAAATGAAACGTAGATCAATATAACTATTACAAAACTAAGTTGCCTAAAACATGTTGTTAAAATTAATAAGCAAAAATCGCAACGAAACTATTTTCACTAAAATAAATATTTTAAACAAAATTTTTGTCAATTCAACGATTTTTAAATTACGATACAATTAAAAAAAGCTTAGAAAAAGTATTTTTTCTTTCTTTTTATTTTTTTACGTAATATAACAGAAAAGCATTGTTAATGTAAGATATTTCACCACGCAACAACTAAAATAATTTATGCACGAATAATATAATTTAAGCTAGCCAAAATAGCTAAATTTTGTCGCAGCACATTTCTAGTCACACATTTTAAAGCACCTCATTTGTTTAAAAAAATGTTACGGAGTTCAATTACAAAAGAAATTAAATTTGTTGAAAATGACAATTTTAACATTCACAAATGACCTAAAGGTCATACACTCATTATTATTTGAAATGCTTCCAAGTTTTTAATGAAGTAGTAAGCGAAATTAAATGCCATAATATATAATTAAAAATATATCGTAAATATATTTCCCTATACCCTACTAATCTCTGAACATTTACTAATTAAGGTATTCAACTACCCTAAAAATCATGAATTTTCTCAAAAATTGATAATTTTTCTTATGATTTTGATAGGATATCTTATCTTTATAAAAATACCAAGTTTTTTGTTTTCCATTCACTAGAACAAAAGCTGCAAGTGTTTTAGTAAAAGCAGATGCCACAACTTTAAGCAAGATGTCAAACTTTGAAATGCGTTTTACTCGTAATGTGTTCTTTCAAAAAGCTCAAACGTGAACAGTGATTACTCAAAAAGTTTTTAAAATAATTTGCTGAAATTTTTTGTATATGTTCTGTATAACAGTAGAAGTGTTTTAGCCTTCAGATTTCTCAATCACACTGTTTTTTAAGCAATTTAACATAACTGAAATAAAGTGCTCTAGTTTTTGTAAAAATTAAAATATCTCTTACCCTGAAGGTCATTTCAAAAAGGAATAGCAAAGTAATACATCAAAATTGAAAATGTGTTCATTTACTATTTGTACAGAGCGGACCCCGTTTATGTAATTTTTTGTCAATTTTTACTCACTTTTTCCCATTTAAGTAGTAATAATTTATTTTTCTCTTCTTAATTTTAGCCTTTTTTTCTTAAAATGTACTAAATAAATCTAAAAACCACACACACACACAAAACACTCCATATTTTTTTATAAGAAGTTGTCGCATGTAGTCGGATACCTTAAGCGGATAGCTGAAATAATAAACTTCATTAAAAACTGTCAAATAAAAATTCCGGGAAAAAGGAATTAAAATCAAATCAAGAAATATTTTTAAAGTTGAACATATACTTTAAATCAATCTAAATTGTTTGCAGTTAATGCAGTTAGTCTGATACGGCGAAGGTTCAAATATGATGTTAATAATTAGATAAGTGACGTTCCTTTTCGCACATAATTGGGCTGGCTCAGACTTGTCTTCGCCTGTTCATTTATACCTCTATTTTTTTTTCAATTGTTCGTTGAAAATTGAAGGATCAAGTGAAAACAACAATAAAATATTTTGAGTTTTGTAAGAAAATAAATACATTTTGAAAAAGTTATTTATAAATTACGAAATACTTTACCGATACCAAGGAACAGAACCCTCGATTGTTTGGAATAAGGAATAATAATAAAAGGCTGGAATTTAGAAATGTTAACCAATTATGAAATTCTTAAAAAAGAAGCAGATTATCTGTACAATCATAGCTCTATTCTTTTTACAAAAGCATAAAAAATTATGAACAATGTGGTTTCTAACACATATATATTAGTTTTTAAAAATAAAACGGATAAAAAGAAAATTAATAATACTGCCAAAAAGCTTTTAAACGTAAACAGCAAACGATTTACAAAACACATCTGTTTATAGAATAATAAATTCATAAAATAACACAGCTTTGGATGTTTTCCAATTACAAAATGATGAACACCAAAAAAAGCATGGCAAAGTATACATATGAAAACAACTATAAAATCAATTTTTTTTTTCCAACAAATAAAAAATAAACCATTTTATAAATTAATAAAACTTTTAAATATATATAAAAAAGTTGAGAAAACCGAATAGTCAGCACAACTAAACGCAACATCTGTTCAACAGACTAGAAAACTACACACAATACAGGGGGAAAAGAAAAAAAAATCTGCAAACGATTCTATACTTCAAAAGAGCGATAAAGAAATAAATAAAACTAAATAACACCATACGATAAAAATGGGAAGAGGAAAAAAAATCCACTTACTCTTTGAGTGGCTCCGCATGTGAACCGCGGGATTTCCATGGATAATGAAAGTAATAGATTTGTGACTTGTACTATCAATACAGCGCGAGACCAAATCGTTCGAATATCAATAACGGTAAGGAGTGATTATGGCTCAATTGATTAGTAATCGAGGGCCGAGCAGGTAAAGTGAATGTGTACGTATGTCCGATGGGGCGGAACGCTTCTGTGGTTGTGTGGGAGGACGCACGCGAATGACGCAACGGCCATTCTTGCGGCAGGGTCACTCTCATTGAAGGAAAAGGCGAGTTGGCGGCGCTCGCTGAAAGACGACGGCAGAATGAGGAAGAAGAAAAAGAATTGCTGAATTTGTGTTTGCCGAGTGAGGATATTCTAACCTGAGAAGCTGGCTTGAGAGTCAGAGAAGGCCTAGAACTTTCATAACTGGAACCGTATCAATTTATTATCTGGTTCCAAGGTTTTCTTTTAGTAGCACTTTACAGTTAAATTATAGCATTTACAGCAAAAAGAATTAATTAGAGAGTTCTGAATTTCTAGCACCCTAGGCAGTGGCGGAACGGAGAACATTTGGGCCACCATGCAAACTCAGGTTTTGGGCCCCAAGCTGGATTTTACAAAGGGCTTGAAAGCAGACAGGCTTTGGGGCCTCCTAGAATCCTCGGCCCTCCCGCAATGCGGGGGTGTGCGTTACGCCGCTGACCCTAGGCTCCATGGTGTCAAGGCTGTAGTTTACGCCGTGACCGGCGTGTCCTGAAGACCCGCCCTGTGAAGGGGTCTGATGCACGTTAAATCTGTCATGCTGAAAGTCCTCTCGTTGGCGTGGTGTAGTTTAGAGAAAGGAGTGGGGTCCCAGCTCAGATGTTGTTATGATGCTTGAGGTTCAAAATTACGCGGTTCGCGTTAATAGCCCTCGTGTTGCCTTATAGTGCGACTTAACATAGCTTTCACTCGCTCCATGGCGCTTCCATGTAAATAAGTAAATCTAGCCAATGGTAATGGGTCATCTGTGGTAATCAAGAACTATATTATTCATTAGAACAGTGTTTATCAAAGTGTGGTACGCGTACCCCAGAGGTACGGGAGGAGTTTTGTCGGGGTACGCGTTGCACTAGAGTTTGATGGCAATATGCACTGTACAGTGACGTGACGTACACCTCCGCAGAAGGCCCAAAGCTTGACTGACACTAAGTACGTATCTGGACTTGGAGCTTAAAACCTGAGTTTGCAGGGGGGTTGTTCTAATATTCTCCATTACGCCACTGGCATTGCATCGTGCTTAGCTGCGCCTACAGGCCTTCCGGACTCCGGACCGGAAGGCCTGGGTTCGATGCCCGTACCGCCAAATACCCTCTGAGTACACGCGGAGTACGTGCTCGTTAAATCAGTGGGTCCGAAAGTCTTGTGGGCTGAATCACGAGTGCAGGGAACTGGAGAAAATTTCCCTCCAATTCAGTTCCATGGCTAAATTGTGGAGGTGGAGATAGGTGGTGTCGCCATCTATCGTTCCTTCGGGAATTTCTCCGAGCTAAATCTTACTGTCACTTGTATGGTGCTCAAGGCTAAGGCCTAACGATAGACATACTTCTAACCCATTGCCACGATGAATTTCGTAGGCCTCGATCTGACTATGTCAGACAGTGGCATGAGCAATAACAACAACAACGTTCTCATAAATCAAATCAAGACAGTCTTGAGAGACAAAACAGAGTTGGTAATGGAGTAGTAGAATCGTTTTCCTCTGTTCATGAGTTTATGACAAGTTCGACTACTAAAATTGCTGCTGGTACTCTGAAATGCATGACACAGCATTTGAAGTGTTTGTAAGTGGGAATGAAAAACTATTTTCTTGATTTAAACAAAAATATTGAATGGATAAGATATCAGTTTAACATGAACACAGCATCCATGCCTGAAGATTTGCCACCTGCGGAAGAAAAGCAATGGTTGGAATTGGCTTCAGACGGATTCTCGAAAAATAAATATAAGGAGTGTTCTTTAACATCTGGTTACAAATGAAGCATGTGTATCCGGTTTTAACAGAAAAAGTTTTGAAATACATCTTGCCTTTTCCAACTTCACATAAATATGATGTTGCTTTTTCAGCACTTGTAGACATTAAGTTGAAACATACTATTGGACATGGAACCGCATCTCAGAATTAAATTAACAACTGTGAAGACCTTTGGTCCGAACCTAGGGATGTGGGAGGAAGGGAAAGAAGACTAGCCATAACCAAAAAAACAATCAATTTATTGATCACTCAATTAGCAACACAAATTCAAGTAATTTTTAAATAAGAGTTTAGCCCAATCTAAGCAATATGTAGATAAATAACGAGGTACACGAAGTATGAGACTTTAAATATCGACACACTTATTTAAGAATCGAATCTACTCTCCTAATTATCTGAGCACTAATTAACTCTAGTGACCAATCGTCACTTTAATTCTTCCACTTATCAAATATCTGAAATACACTATAAAATTTAATAATACCTGATCAGTAGCAATCTATCCTATCTCCTCACTTTCTCCCCTTTTAGCTTGAAAACTTAGACTATATATAGCAGACCTAATTTTAATAATCGGGGTCTCTTCTTCAGAAGGTTGATTGTGAATAAAATATATTTGAAAGACCAAAGATTTCCCAAGAAGACTTTATTAATGGAAGGACGTGGATAGAGCCGTCACACAACCAGGGAACCAAATTATGACATGTTATTTCAGGGCAAACAATTGCATCCTTATCATCAATGCAAATAAATGTTACTTATGATATAACTTTTATTCAATTCCTACTCTATTAGCTCACACTCTATATATTTATTTATTTATCTTCGTGGAGTTTTCAATCGTTAATAAAATACATTTTATAGCGCTCCATTGAGCTGAAATTTTATATACATGAAAATTTTGGATGACAATACAGTAATTTAATTATAATTAATAAAAATTAATTGATTAACTAATTATTCAAAGAATTACAAACACAGCCACGTTGGCGTCAGTTTTGGAGACTTAGCGACTCTTTTGGCGACTTTTGTCAAAACATGAAAAGGTTTTTTTTCCTCACATTTTAAAGTGCTCGTTTGAGCTGCAATTTTCTATACACTATTGTTTTGGGTAAAAATACGATAATTTACTTATAATTAATTAAAATTAATTGACTGAAACTAATTATTTAAGAAATTACAGATACATCCACGTTGGTTTCATTTTTAGCGACTTGGGTCAAAACTTTGAAAGATTTTTTTTCTCACGGTTTAAAGCATTCAGTTGAACTGAAATTTTATAGACACGATTGTTTTGGATGACAATATGATACTTTATTGACAATTAATAAAAATTAATTACCACTCAATGTTGTGATTCTGTCATGTATATACATATTTATATTAATTTTAACTATTTAATAAGAAGTAGCTAAAATAAAATTTTTCTTAGTTGATCAAAGTAGGAATTTACTCAAGGAAAAAAAAAACAAAATAAAATACACTGCTTGTTTTTATTTTATTATGAATAATTTTATTTTTCTTTCTTATTATTTTACCCATGCCACAAAAAAATAATAAATAAATATATTTTGATTATTCTTAAAATACATCCATTTTTTTGACGAGGGGTACTCAGCGTTACGAAAATTACAGAAGGGGTACACATACATATGCCAAAAGTTTACATCAGAAGTACCATCAGCTGTTTGTAATGTGTTCAACTGAACCCGATATGTCAATGATTTGTTTTTTAACAAATAGATACAATAATGGATACGATGGGGGTATATCCCATCATATATATGTGTGTGTGTATATATCTTGTTCAAATTTTCAATCTTTAATAAAATACTTTCTATTTATCCATTCAAGTTCAAATACATTTTTTTAAAACTGTAGTGGATGACACTTGAAGTTAATACGGTTTTTTCAAATATTGATTCATTAATTAAGTTAAAAAATGAATAAAAAGTAACAAACAAAAAGAATAGTCCAACAGCATACATAGAAAGGAAATCGTTCGTTGTGTCCCTGTAGCGCAATGCGTTGGACTTTTAATTCAATGGTCGTAGGTTCGAATCTCAACTGAGATGGCCTAATTTCTGAGAATGTCATTTCTTTTTTACTATGCTATTTTATTAGAATAATGAAATTTAATGAATGAATAAATAAATAGTAACAAACAAACATAAATAGTCCAACTCCTTATATAGAAAAGAAAATTGCAAGGGAAATTACTTTCTATTTAGTCATTTAATGGTGTGATTCTGTCCTATGTATAAACATATTTATATTAATTGTAACTATTGAATAAAAAGTAACTAAAATAAAATTTTTCTTTGTTGATTTAAGTAGGGAATGATTTAATTTTTTTTATATTAATTGTTACTTGTTTAATTTTATGGTCACAAATCACGGAGAAGGTATATATCGAAAAAATGATGTTTTTAATGGAATATCAATGCTCGTTTTGTATTGCTGACTAAGTTAGATTAATTGGAATCTTAGTTAAATTTATCTCTCGTTGAACAAGCACGATGGATTATTCTAGACGATGCAATCCAAATCGGAATTAAGTTTTCATTAATTTCATTATTCTTTGTGTTCAACACATTATGTCCTATGAGTATTCAGTGACATTCCTATTCATTATTTCTACCAAAAACAAATAATATAATTATAAAAATTTCAAGTCAATTCCTACTTAGATCAACACAGAAAATTTTTATTTTAGCTACTTTTTATTAAATAGTTACAATTAATATAAATATGTATATACATATGATAGAATCACAACATTAAGCGGTAATTAATTTTTATTAATTATCATTTAAGTATCGTATTGTCATCCAAAACAATCTTGTATGTAAAATTTCAGTTTAAATGAGTGCTTTAAAACGTGAAAAAAAAATCTTTTAAAGTTTTGAACCAAGTCGCTAAAAATGAAACCAACGTGGATGTATCTGTAATTTCTTAAATAATTAGTTTCAGTCAATTAATTTTAATTAATTATAATTAAAGTATCGTATTTTTACCCAAAACAATAGTGTATAGAAAATTGCAGCTAAAATGAGCGCTTTAAAATGTGAGAAAATAAACCTGTTTCAAGTTTTGACACAAGTCTCCAAAAGGGTCGTTAAGTCGCCAAAAATGATGCCAGCGTGGCTGTATTTATAATTCTTTGAATAATTAGTTTTAATGAATTAATTTTTATTAATTATAATTAAATTATACTGTATTATCATCCAAAATAATCACGTGTATAAAATTTCAGTTCAATTGAGCGCTTTAAAATGTATTTTATTAACGATTGAAAATTCCACGAAGATAAATATATAGAGGTGTGAGCTAATAGTAGGAACTGAAAAATAAATAATACGTGTATAGAAATTCATGTCAATGTAATAAAGACCTACAGAGACATTTATAAACAAGCACAAATTTATTTCCTCGTGCATCCCATCACTACTACTACACAAAGAGAATTTCTTTGATCACAGATAAGAGATTCAATGCTGATTTCGCAGAATCAGCTGACTACCCTCAACACAATTTAAGCCACAAACATAAAATAGTAGCTCTAATATTAATGGAGCAATCGGATTATGGAGCATGGAGTAAAATTATTGGTCACCAGCGTTTCCCATACCGAATCAACTCTCCTTTGAGGTTTCCTGAAAATCAGATAAGATCAGCAGTACTCAGCTGAACATACATCTGAACATTTGGAAAATATTCTTCGGAAAAGAAAAAAAAAAGTAAATAATAGGTTTAAATTTTATATTTTAATGCCTTCCCACAATAATATTTATTCTAAAGAATTTTAAAGGAGTAACAGTCATATAGAAACAAGTGTCTAGAATTTTGGTATCATCTTGAAGAAAACGCTATAACTAAGGGGAAAAAATACCTAACTACCACTGCTTGTATTTTAAAATTAGCCAATTAACGAACTAGCATGATTTATATTAATCCCTAAAGCGGTCAATTTTTTTTGCCTAAAATGTTCCGAAAGGCTTAATTTTTTTATTACCTATAACTAAGCGAAATACTTAACAGAATGTGAAAATAAATGAATTTTATTTTAATTTTCAATTTTAAAGTTTTCACATTGTTTTTTATTTTACAATTGTAAAACACTAAAACCCTTAAATGTTTGCTTTTTATAGGTATACTCTGCATGCTATGAAGAATGTTTCATACATCTAAAAGAATTTCTCGCATACTTACAAAAAAGTTCATATTCGTACCTTTTTTTCAAACGATTGAGAATTTTATGTGTGTGTGTCCATATATATATGCACACACAATTTGAAGTATGGTGTAATATTAAATCTTTCATTGTAATGGACGACAGAGATAATATCTGCTTTTTTGGGTTATCTTTCCGTTTCCATTTCTTCTCAAGCAATAAATTGCCCATTGCTTTGCCAATCTCTGTTCTTTATCGAACATTTTCAGAATCTTAACTCCTGTCTTCAATGTAAAATTCCCGCCTTCACCACAAAGAAAATCCCAGTTAGAAGGATTTCACTACCATGGACAAATTGCACCTCTTAAAAATATCAGCACTAATAATCTTACTATATGAATTAAAAATATGCCTCAAATCAACGATAGCAAAAGAATATATCGGTACCCGTACTTTTTACGGGCAAAACGGTTCTGGCCAGCTTTCGGTAGCCTGTACGGTGTACGGGTTAAGGTGTTACTATCGTTTAAGACAAATTTTGAAACTAATGATTAAAAATGATTAATATTGCTTAGAATGTTTTTTTTAAAGCTTAATGTTGAGCTTTCAATGTATTTTCTAAAAATACTGAGGAAAATATAAGTACCATAAAAAAAAGTATAAGCACTGAAAACGAACAATGCAACATACATTGTTCGCTGAATAGCGATGGTGTGAATAAAAGCGGCAGATGAATTTTATCAACTGATAAAGAAAAATAAAGCACGAAATTCTATTGAAGAACTTCTTTGAAAAATTAACAGCTTCGCAAAAATAGCTATTCAAAACGTGGAGTTAAGAGACAAAAAATTTTCGAACACTTTAACAATAGTTTCGTTTAGAATAAAATGTTATTCCAATGGAATTCATATCTCGTTGTCTGCTAAAATTATACGTTTATCATGTATGAAAGCGTAAGAAAAGAAATGAAAAAGGAAAAAAAAAATGTGACACAGAATAAATAATTATTTTTTGTTTAATACATTGAGTCTTGTGATGCTGTTGTAAAATTATTTCCAATTAAGAAATTAAAACAAGAAAAGTTAAGCAGTATTTAACAAAAATTTTAAAAATTCAGTTAAAATCTTCATCAATAAGAAAAAAGAAGATATTGATAAAAACGAACAATTATCTTAAAATATACAATCGATGAAATTTTAGAAACATACAATACAAATGCTTTAAATATTCGACTACGCTGAAAAAATCCTTTTCCCGTCAAAAATCACATTTCTTTTTTTAATTACCCGCTGTAAAATTCAAATAATTAGAAAAGGGTTATAAGTGTTAAAAAATGTTGCAACATTTTCCGAACGAAACTTTTTATAAAACTTAAACGCGTTCATTTCAAAACTGTATTTTGGGAAAGTTTCATTTAACGAAAGCTATATAATATAGTTATAAAGAACTATATCTCTCGCGATACTCCACCTGCGGCCCACCGGGCCTTTTTAAGTGGCCAGGTCATGGCCCATTGCTCTTCGAAATTAATTTATTTATGCAAATTTGGTGGGAAATTCTTTGTTAAAAAATCAAATCTATTAATTTTGCTTTTTGTTGTCAATGTCGTATGGGTGCAAATTGACATTTTTTTCTGATCAGTGATAATAGACAACAGTGGAGTAGTGACCATTTTATGAATGAAACTAATTTTTAACTATCTTCATATCTTGAAAGCGAAAATATTCGAAAAAATAGGTTGTTTCAAGACGTTTGGCAAGTTGACTACTTTGTGCTGAAAAACAAGCATGGATCAGTAATTGTTTGATTTGCCATGAAAGTGTGTGTTGTATTTAAAAAATACCAATAAACAGGAATTGATCAATGATGCTTTTCCTCGAAGATTTTTTTCAAGAGGTGATAAATAGGCTTTCTTGAATAATCTTTACAACAGCAAAAAAGTTTTCGTCAGTGGTAATGTCACAGCGTTAACATAGGCACCTTATAAAATTTGTTATATTATTGCTAATTCTATGAAAAAGTTTACTCATGCAGAAATTGTGAAGAGGAGCGATTCTTAAATTCTTCCAATTTAGAAAAATTTAGTGACAAAAATAAAAATAATAATTAAAAAAAGCAAAATAGGAATTTTAGTATTTTGATCAATTTTCCACATTTTAAGTTTTCTATACTATCTAAGTCTTGAAGCACTGCTCCCCTCTCCGTTAATCCTCATGTAGCGGCCCGCGTGATACAGTTATCATATGTATGCGGCCCACATGAAATAGCTAACATATGTGTGCAGGCCCGGCACAGAAAAAAGGTTGAGTACCTCTGCAATAGAGTGTTCTATAATTGTTTGATTTATTTCTTTTTTATTTTATATCAACTTGTTTGTAAATACGCAATTTTATTAAAATCTGTTCAACATTTTATAATAGAATAAATATGATTAAATGTTACCTATCATTTATGGTTTTAATAGCATAATCTCTACGTCAGTAAAATTGTGTTTTTATAATACAATATTTTAAAAATTTCTATCTGAACATTTTATTAAAAGGAAATATTTTTACAAAAATAAATAGTAAAAATATGTAATATTTTGGTTTTTGTTCATTCCAAAAGTGCTTAATAGAGCTGCTTGTTTCCCCCTCCCCCCATCTCGAACAGTACCTTGAATGTGTTTAAATTATATTTATATGTTAATCACAAAATTCAAAAAATTTTTACACTATGTCTTAATTTTTAAAATGTTTTCTAAATGAAAAACGATTACCACTTAAACAAAATACTTTTTATCGTCAAATTTCAGGCTCCAGGGAACCAAGTTACAAATTGCCTTTTTACTAAATCAAATGCTCTTTTATCCCTTTGTGTCTCATGCTTGTTTTCAGATTTATAATGAATTTAGCTATTCAAATTAATTTTATAAAGTCAAAATTCTTAATAAATTCATATATTTCATAAAATAATCGATACAAAAATATTAATTTCGCGAATTTAGGGTAAAAAAAGTTATATTCTACATAGTATTCTTTACAGTAAATTTAAATCGATATCTAGAAATAAAAGACGGAGTTTTGTTAACCGAAGCAATGCCCTTGAACTTAATATCTCATTGTTCTCGAAACTTGCGTGTCTGTAAACAAAATCAGCATAATGGACATGCAAAAAGATCTTTGGATCTGATTATTTACATTGAACTATCAGTCAGTGGAGGTTACAGTTTGCTAAATAACGTTTTGGGAACAAGTTTATTAAAAATAAAAAGGGAATCTCCAAATCTGAATTTTGAAAAATTGATTGTTTTCGTGAGATATCTCGTCGTGTTCTTTTTTTCTTTTCGAAAATAACTTTTAACAATACAGAACAAAGAGGCGAGTTTATTTGTTCTTCCCTTCACAGAATTCTTTCTTTCTTTTTTTTTTTAATAAAAAAAAGTCATACAAATTTGAATGAAACCAAAACACATGAAGCTTGGTTTGGGTATTGATTGTGAAGGTATATTTTTAGAAGAAATTGTCATATTGCATGAAACAAAAATAATGTGAAAGCTTTGAAAATTCCGAATTTCGATAAACACAGAATTTAGAATTTGTTGTGACAGTTCCTTATGAGTGATTGAAAATGTGGCTATCTTTTGCTTATAAGTCACAACACACATATGAATGAGTGAGTTAATATTTGTTAACGACGCACTGTAAAGCAATACGAGAGCTATTCAAGACGAACTTCATAGTGAAAGTGAACCCTGACTAAGTGTCGAGGGCAGTGGCGCACACAAGGGGGTCCCTGGGTCCGTCCCCCCATAGCTCTTTGATTTTTTTTTCCCGATTGATTATAATCTTATGTATATAGTACGTAAAACTTAATTAAGTATTTGTTATTAATGATACATTTTATTAATTAAAGCTAATTATTTATTCAATAGTTAATTTTTTACTATCTTTTGTTTGCGAAAATCGATCAAATCAAAAGAATATGTTGGGGGGTATTGGAGCATTATACGAGAATGGTGGACTTTCAATCCTAGACTCGCCCCCAAAAATTTCTGTGTACGCCACTGTGTACAGAAATAGTCGAAATTTGGAAGATAATGTGACAAACCATGGCCCTCCTCACCAAACTACGACCACACCACACTTTAGGTCGCCAGATGGGATAATGATTAGATACGTTGAATGCTGTGCCGAGGGTTCAGGTTCGAATCCTGGGGAAGGCTAGAATGTTGATAAATGCATAGTGCCTGTGCGACATGGGGTAGGGATGGCAATTTTTTCCGAAAAAGATTGATTTTTAAATCGATTTGAATCGTAACTTGATGAATCGATTCACAAAAAAATGGAGGTCTAAAAGATCGATTTTCTGAGAAATCGTTTTTTTATTAAGTCTGCATTTACAATGTAAATTTAAATCCATTTTTATGAAAAATAAGAAAGATTCCATAAATAAACGATCTCTTATCAGTAAAATCAGGGCATTTTTTAGTTCAGGGAATTCGACAATTGCAATTATTTTTATTACCATATCAAAGTATCAGGTATAAAAGACATTTATTTTCTAAATGTGTTTGTTACATTAAAAAGTTTAGAAAATAGATAATATAGCTTACAGTTTTATGATGATAAAGATAAATAGTTTTAAAGATAGTACATTCTACTAATTGCAAATAGTTTAATGGTTTTACCAAAACAGAAAAAAAATCGAATGTCGTTTTTCCAGGATGAAATATTGATTCACTGTATCGATTCAGTGCTACATAACGATTTAAAAAAAATCGATTTTTTTCTTTGCCCGAGAAAAATCGATTTTTTGATAAATTGATCTCGGATCGCCATCCCTAGCATGGGGATTCTGTAAATATTCGTCGTGCCAAAAGTTCTCTCGAGAGGTAGGTGATAGGGGAAGAGAAGTGAGAGATCACCGGACCATCTGTTGGGGGATTCTCCATTAAAATTGGGGTGAAACGGAGCCAAAACATTCTGCCACTTGCATGGTACTCAAACGCTGCGGCCATAATGACAGTTGTATTGTTGTCCCTTGTTCGTGAGCCTCAATCTGGCATTGTCGATCAGGTGACATTAGAAACAACAACACATCACGCTAACGAAAGAACTTTAAGTCTCGACAGATTTAAAGTGCAACATCTTCTCTACACGGTGCTCCAAGATACGCCCACCAAACACACATACAAAAAATAATCATATTTCTGTAATTTTCTTTTTGTTAAACAGCTATTGGTTCCGTGAAAAAAAATATGTATTCGAAAGAAAAGAAAAAGTAAAGGAGCTAAAATTAAATTTTACCCACGTAATTAACAAACAGAAATAACTCAGTTTAAAAATAAAGCATTGTTCAAAATTACATTAATCTAGAGAACTGTCGTTAAAGAAAAGAGAATATTTCAATTTGCAAATAAGTTATTGAAAGTATGAATAAAAACAATTAATGTTACGAAAGACTTCAGTTCGAAATTAGATCCATTCTTTTGTGTATTCAAAACATTCGAGAGATTAATCAAAAAGCCTTTGTTGTGTTCTATGTCATTACAAATTACTATTAAATGCAAAAAATGACATTAAAACTATTTTTAAATTAGTAAAATATAGAATATAGGTAATATTGATGAATAAGGTATTAAAGAGAGGGGGAGATAATATTTTACATGTTGTCTTTTTTTTAGTCTTTTGAATATCAATATTTAAACAAAAAAATCTCTAATAAGGATGATTGTACTTTTTTAGTTTTAGAAAGTAGACATTATTTTTCATCAATATATTCTCTCTCGTTTATCTACTTAATTACAATTAATATAATTTTATTTTCTAGTTATATAAAATGGTAGAACTATATTCTGTCTCGTTAAAACACAAATCTGTATTTATTGTGAATATTTAAATTATTTTTAGTAAGATCTGGAGCTAAAAATAAATAATTGTTTTTCTGTAAATAACTTTTTTGTCAAATTTGTCCTGAAATACCTATTAAAACTTATTTTAGAGCTCTCTTCAGTAGTACTTCATTTAAACGAAATTATTTTTGAAACCTTTTTTTAGCTTTATGCAAAATTTATATTGCTAGATAAATGATCTTTTGATTTAAATACAGTTCGTAGATATTTAAATAGGTATCTTTGAACAGAATGAATAATATCCTCTTCACATATATATTAATTATATAAGTATTAATTTTAAAAACTACATTTAATATTCTACATAATGTCAGCATTAAGTGTTTTTTTACCACTACAAATTTATTCAGTGTTTAAAAATACTAATTCAGATTTTTGAAGCTTATTAAAAATTTATCAATGATTAAACTATTTTGAATATTTTAATTAATAATCAATATATTGGTAGCAACAAATTAAAAGTGATCACTCATAATTTAATTAAATATACTACAGAAGATTAAGATAAAACGATGGGAATGGGCTGCATTTCTGAACCATTTGAAAATTTTAATGTCCGTCAAGGATTTTATTGATGAAATTATTGAAAAGTAACACACGAAATAATATTCTGATCATTAAATCAGTTAATTAAATCAGATTTAAACCAAATTTCACTTTTTTAACACATAATAATAAAATATATGTTCATGTATTAGTAGAGATCATGCTAATCGATCGCTACCGATATCACCGTCAAAAATATAAACAGAACATGGACTTATAAAACCACTGAAGTCAGACGAATCTTGCTCTAATGATTTGTCAATCAACAATAATAATGTGATGATAATAATAGATTTGTAACACGGCTACGGTCTATTTGAATAGACGCTCTGTCCCGGAGCGGAAGTATGAACCTCAACTCTTCCCTCACCCTTAGTTCGCACAACCCTACCTCTACCTGTCTTCCGGTGTGTTCCGCCCACCACCCTGGCTGGGATGAAAGACGTACCACGTGGTCATTGTTGACACAGCACTCCCTTGCGTTGCGTCATCACTGGAAGGCTTCTGTCAGACGGCCCATTTATCAGAGGCCGTGTGGGGCATCTGATGACATATGAATGAAAGGACAGTGGTAAACAAAGTAATTGAGACAAGTTTACTTAACATTATTAGCTTCGGGGGTAATTCTTAAAAAGCTGAATGAAGTTTGGTCTGCTTTGGATGTTTTGACATCACGCTGGAGACTAAGCTAAGAATAATACATTTTTCAGTGGCCATCAGAAGGCTGTTTTAGCTACAAATAAATTGTACTTGACCACTTCTGAAATGCCTGTTTCCACCAATAGTTGAGCAATTTTAAAACAAAACATAAACGTTGAAAAGAACTATCTTATGATTCGTATTGTATAAGGTTAGACTCAATTTTAAAAGTTTAGCAATGTTTCATCAATCTAATGATGTTTTCTAATAATTAGTACGTCACTAAGATTTCAAGAATGAACTGAAATGTAATCAAATTTTTAAGAATGTTACGACAGTTGCGAGATTGTGAGACTTATCGTGATATATAGCTGTTTCTTCGCAATTTGAAATTCTTGAAATATTTTGGGGCAAACGATTTTTCCACTAGAAATTTTTTTATCAGACTGCGGACTTGGCGAAAATCGTTTACTGAAGTCGCCAATATAATAGTTTCACTATACAACGACAATATAATCGTAATGGATTACGATGTGTATTCAGAGAAAGGTAAATAAATTCGATCATTTGACATAGAAATATAATGTTTTACATTTTACTAAAATTTTATTTTTAAAAACCATGAATATATACACTCTTGGGAACTCAGAAACTTTACGCACATCTTTTTTTCATTTGAGTTTTGATTTAGTAATACTTCAAAATATTGCAGAAAAAAAGTTTATTGCAGTCAAATCTTTATTTAACGAAATCGCTAAATCCCCGAAAAAAGTTCATTATGCAAAAAATTCGTTAGTTAGAAGTTCATCTTCCAATGTACTAGGTGCTTGGTTCCAGGAAAAAATTCGCTAAACAGAGAAATTCACAAAATAAGGTTCGTAAAATGGAGGTCCGACTGTAATTGTGATTAATTTTTTATGTTGAAGTAAAGTGAATTAATACTAATAATTTGTTGAAAATTAAATTTTGACTGGAAACTGGAGGTGAAAAAGTGTTGTACTTGTTTCAATGCACGAACAAAGTTTTAATTAAGATTTTGTTTACTTGAAATAGCAGAATAGATGAAAAAATAGCAATAATATAATAAGCAACTTCTATAAATTATATAAAATTTTAAGATAAGCTATAAAATTCAACAAATAATTTGATTCTACTACAAAATAGTTTTAAACTCATGCCCTCCACGCGGTTAGTTATAATACATTGTGTCAAATATTTTGCTATTCAGAATAAACAAATTCCCTTAAATAATAAATTATGTAGGTATGTGGGTAGTACCGACGGTAACGAAAAGGCAGACTTACGAGCCAAGAGAGGAAAACACTTGAGCCACAAGACTACAAACCTTCAAAAGCAATGCTTCGTAATTGCCTACAAATATGGAGACAATCACTTCGATCTATGTTCATTTTCTTTTTGCATTTTTTTAGTCAATAAAATGGCATGATGCGTGGCACTTCCAGAATTTCACAGATCATTAACAGGTGAAATTAATTACTTAATTTTGAAACCAGATTATGGTAAACATTTTACAAAGAACCTTTGTCGGATGTTCATCAAATGGACTAGAAAAAATTGGGGAAAATGAAAGAATGAAAAGGAAAGATGGATTATATAATACGGTTTCAATTCACATGAAAATATCTATTTTCTTCGTGAAGTTTTAGAAACTGTTTGAAATGGTACAAAAGAAAATGTTGTAAAACAAATCCCGAGTCAATGCATTTGCTATTCTTTTTTTATAATTTGTTCTGAAACAAGAGGAAAAAACCCAGTTTTAATGAATTTTGTACTGTTCTTAAAACAAAAACAGAGATCAAAGTTAATTTTAGCAGTATATTACTCTATACTTAAGTGCCTTAAAGGAAACATAACTTTAATTTTCACAATCAGATTAACATCCTAGAATTTTACCAGAGATTTGGATAATTTTATGTCCCTCGCAGTTAATTAAAAACAATAATTTTTAATATCTGCAGGATATGCTTAGCATATCCAATGAGTCAAATTAATTTTGAGATTGAAATAAAATTTTCAAATCATCTTAGAAACAGTACTGTATTATGTCTAATATGACACGTGTCAATACCAAAACCAAGAAGAGGAGGAAGAAACATTGTAATGGAATAAAGTGATACAATTAAGCAGGAAAATTTACATATTCTATCCCTTGGTGTAAAATGGACTCAACTGGTCAGCTGAAAGAAGTTAACTTAATGGTAACTTAATATTGAATGTCAGTATCTAAGAAGGAGAATAGAGATTGGTCATCCATTGAATATGATAGCAAGCTTATTACGACTACAAAAAACAGGTCTACACACGCAAAAAAGGTCCGACTCAATATTTCCAAATTCATTTAATTTTGAATTCTTTCTTTTTTCAAAAGTTTTATAAATCAGAATTTTTTCTCGCGATGTCTTTCACGCATGTAATTTCCTTAAGTATTTGTCCTTATTTTACTATCAAACTTTCCTCATAACAATACTCCTCGAAAAAAAATAACGTCATTGAAATGCAAAATTTGCTAATTCACATATAATACTTTTAAAGATGAAAAATGTGACGCAATGCACTCAAGTTATGATAAGAAATACCACGAAAAAATACATCCATTGATCGATTGCTAAAAATCAAAATTTATTGCAGAAATATCTTGAATATTTTAAAACAATAATTATTTTTAACAAATCGAATAGTCATTGTTATCTATCCTTCATATAAAGCACCGCCAAATATTTCATTTAAGCTCTTTGTAAGATAACCTTGTCATGTACCTCTTCGGCAATATTGCACATAAATATTTCTTTTTAATCGAGTTATTAAGGTGAAGATCTTGCTTTTTAACAATAATGGCGACACAATTCCCATAAATATTGCATAATGCGTCATTTCATTCAAAAACTTAAATTCAAATTTAATTTTTTAAAAGAGCGAAGTAAGTTACAATTATTGTTTTGGATGAATATCTATGTGAATTTTATAACTTTTCTCTCACAGTTTCTTAAAAAGCTTTAGAAAAGCATAGATTTAATTGAAAAAAATATTCAAATAGACTCAGATTTACTTCATGTTCTTTTTAAAGAATAATTTCGTTTTCATCTCAATTGAAATCATTTAAAAAGTTAATTTAAAAGAATAATAAAAATTTCCAGACAGATGACTTTTTTATTTGTTTGCGTAAAACCTCTTCTGTTAAGACAATTTATGTGATAATAATTAAAATTCAGCAATTTTAATTCATGCAACAGATTATTAGAATGAAAATTGTACATTCAGCACATTTTCTTTAATTAATCCTTATTTAACAACGCAACTACAAATAATTAATAATTAAAAATGAAAGTTATCACTTTTCTTTTTAGTTAATTTTTAGAACCATAAAATTCTCAAACACTTAAAATATATACATGTACCAGATTCCTTTCACAATAACAATTCATGCCAAATATAAACACACAATAATGCCTGCTTATACTACTTATAGGATAACCAATAGCATATGCAACACGATATCCTTTAAAACCTCACATTTATATGAAATTTGTAAATGTATTCCGTAATCAACTTTTGAAAAATTTGAAATTTTTTTTTAATGATAATTTTAATTATAAACGAAAAGGAATTAGAAACGTAATCAAAACATAATATGAACATGTGCTTTCAATTCTTTTATCATTTAATCTGAAAATACTTTTAATTTAACACAGCGACACAAGCCATTTTTGATCACATATTTATTTATTTATTAAATAGGAAAAAGACTTAAATTTGAAAAAAATAGCTATCATCAACCTATGATTAATATTTTTAACAATAATTAAAATTTTCCAAAAATAAAAGCTTTTCTTAAATTATTATTTCTTCTCAAATATGCATAATATTAAAAAGAAGAATTCTGAATTTTAAAACACTGCATACCGCTGTTTATTATAGCCTTGAAGAATCAATGAAAATAATCAATTTACATAAAAAAAAAATATCTAAAAATACATAATAATCACCTACCTGTGTTAATAAATCACTTTTAGTCCTTAAAACATTATAGTACACTTTTGTGACATAAATTTCCCTAACTGTATTTTCACTTAATGAATTACTTAAGCAATTTTCAAGAAATCCTGCTCAGAAACCGAAGCACGGCAAAGGATGAAGATCTTACAACTCCAAGAGAAGTTACTCCATCTCTTCGTTGACAAAATCCCTTCTGAGGGATTCCTGAATCGCATTGAAGGTTGAGACACAATACGCTCGCTCAACCCATTCAAAAAGTTTTGTTTGGCAAGAAGCCAATGCACATAACGTAACGGCACAGCTGAAAAATTATTCCAGCCTTCTTTTTCAGTGGCGCAACAACTCCACCGCATTTTGCAATTTGTTAAAGGAAGAGTATTGTAATAACGAATTAAACCATACTTTTTTTTCTTCTTTTAGCCATAGAAATTACTCCGAGGTCAGGTATTGCTTAAAATACATCAACTCTAAAGGTTTTTATGAATCAAATGAAAAAAAACTTCTACAGCAACGGTTGTACTTCAACAAGAGCAATGAAATAAGTTGTAGCGTAGAAGATCAGAATTCAAGAGAGGATTTAGAAACCTAATTGAGTCAGGACCTAACCAAGAAATGTCCAGTGGAACTCTTCTAGAAACACATTCAAATGACTTTTAAATTTTATATGAAGTATTCAGAACCAGTAGTCTTGGAAAAAAATTTCGCTTTGGAAATTGTTAAAATATATTTTTTTAAGAAAGTTCCAGGGGCTGGATATTTGAAATGTTTCTTATGTAAGGTCAAGCTTTTCGTATTTTAATTTTACATGATCATTTTTGTTATGGTGTGAATAATATACTATAAGTTCCTTAAGACTGTCCACGCCAAATGCACGAGAGCATGAACTAAACGCAAAGCACATTTTCATACAGAAAAATGTCTTGATTTTCGTGAAAACTTACAACATTTAAAAATTTCAAAATATTTTACAAATAACTACTTTTTTTAAAAATTTTAACCTGTAAAGGGATGTTTCAATTAACATTATGCTACAGGAGAAAAATCCGAAACACATTTTGTACCAGAAAAAAAAAGGTCAGTTTAAATAAAAATGAAGATTACGATGAAATATGCTGTTCTCTATAGGATAGCGAAGCCAGAATATAGTATTAACGTTGGAATACTTTTTTTATCCCAAAAAATCTTCCAACTACGGGTTCTATTTAAGGTTATGCCGAAGACGGCCTGAATACAAACCATACATTATTAAACAAAGCCAATTCATTTTTATATAACTACATCAACAAATGATAATATGCGCAAAAAACAGAGGTAACGAAATTTAAAAAAAAATAAATACGTAATTAGTATTTGAATTATATTGTTCGTGTATATTTGAATTATTTTTATCACAATAATTATTTATTATACGTAAGTTAATAAAATCTGACACGCCTCCGCGGAATTAATTTTTGGTTACTTCTTGGTTCTGAAATCTCCAGAGCAGCATTTTCACTGAATTCCAATTTTGAAATCCAATCAAAACTACAATTTTTGTTACAGGGGCCTTCTTTATTAGTTTAAATTTTGCATGATTTCCGTCATTTTCATCAACTGAGTCTTATTGTGGCATGGGGAGGTTAATCAGCAAAATAATGTTTGATTATAAGTAGCTATACAGCTCTTTTAAGGTTACTATAAATAATTATTTTGGAGTCATTGTAATAGCGATGGAATTATATAACTGGTATAAATTACAAAAAATTGATGTTAGAGAATTTCGAAATAAGTAAGCTTAGAAGAAAAATTTCTAAAAAAATGTAATGCGTTTTCTTAAAGAAGTCTAAATTTTTTTGATTGCGGTCTTATCACAACTTACTTAAAAATGTAGTGCATTTATTAAAATTTCAGAAAAAATTAACGTCTTTGATGGAAATTTTCCATCGTTATTATGAAAATATAGTGTATTCCTAGACAATGTCCCCCCCCCCTTTTTTTTTTGCAGATTTCTTTTTGATGGGTAAAATATATAAAATGAATAGATATTAATTTTCAAAAACAGTATGAATAATTACTTTTTTAAAATAATATATAGCGTTTATGAATTAAAAATTTGTTTTATGTGGTTTCTGAAGTACATTAAAAGACGAAGTTCAATTTAACGAATTTTCCATATAACGAACGTTTTTTTCTGAATTTAGCGACTTCGTTAAATAGAGGTCCGACTATAGTTAGTTGTGTAAACAAAAAAATCTCTAATCTTCCTTCTTAACACTTTTTACTTCTAGAGAAAAAAAATGAGATGATTTGTCTCGAAACTTCCAAATCATTTAAGAACCAAATTATTCTCAAGCTGTTTTCTACAACACTGACACTGCAAGACATGGAACGAATAAAGAAAGAAAACGAAACACAAAATTCAAGCGCTCTATCGATACGTCTAAATCGTGATTCATCGTAATCTTTCCTCGCTCCACAAGAAACAAGCAAATTGTCTGCAAATTTCACGCCTTTCGAAGAAAATGTCATGTACTGACAAACTGTCACCGTTTAAAGAAAATGAAGGCAATTTTCTTCCGTCTCTGTCACACAGCGACAAGGAAAGCGTGAATTTAAAAAAAAAAATAATAATAAGTATCCGTCCTCAACCCTGAAAACCTTCCAGACAGGACAACCGCAAACAAGCAGAGGAATTCGTGGAGATTGCCTAAATAAAATTCGCTGCATACATTACAGGAATGCGTGCTTCTTATGGTCATCTCAATTGAATGTTGCGTCACTGAGCCAAAGCCCATAGTTCACGATTGCGTGTCGAAGCAACAAGGTCATCATTTAATAGACAGGCGATCGTAACTAACTCCTAGGCCACATAGCATTCTGGCAAAATATTTCAGTCATACTTCTTGTTTTGTTTGTACTGATAGCTATGTATGGGCATTCATCAATGTGCCATGATTTCTCATGCCGATGAGTTTGTTATTAGATGGATTTTATTAAGGCGCAATACTGTTTATTTCGACAAAGACTGTTTCGAAGTAATTTCATGATGGTAAATATTGAGAAAAATTGAAAAAAAAAGTCGTTTTAATGTAAGGAAACTCATCATCATTTCAATATAAGCTTTTTTTTAAAATAATTTTTCTTTAAAACAGAAGCTTTAAAATTAATTTTATGATTTAATCTTTGGTCTTGACATTAAGCCTAACACTGATCTTGATGAAGCAGTGTCGGTTTATCCATTGGGCGCTTGGGGCGGGCACCGGAGGGCCCTGGATAAGCAGGACTTACCAGATTTTCTGGTTATAAATTTCGATCCTCCAGTGCCAAGGGGACCTGTAGATCCTCTGCGCCCAGGGCCCAAAATGAGCTTAAGTCGGCACCGTAATGAAGTCTAAATGCATAATGTACTTTAAAATAAGTTTGGTGTAAAAAAATAATTCACGGAATTTTTGGTTTAAGTGTGAATAGGTGGCCTCTTGGATTTGGCGATGTTCATCTAGATGCCAGAACGCGAATTCGACTTCGCTTCATTACTCTCGGAACAGCTATCGCTACATATAGGTAGTTAGGCGACTGATTCTGATCGCCAAAAAAATTGGATTCGCTAAGAGGCCATTTATTTTACCCTCTAATATAGAACCGAAATAATAATGGAAAGAATTAAATAGAATAATAACCGAATTTTTCCTGTCGAAAGTTTTTGATATGAATTGATTTATTCACCCATAAGTAATGCAAACAAATCGTATTTATTAGTTCATTTACCTTATAGAAAAGAAAATTGATCAAGTTAAATTTAAAATTATGCATTACTACAAATAATGATAACAATAAGGACAAAATAAAATTAATGATACAATTTTATGTTTCTTTCATATCCTATAGCTAAAATTGTACAGGAAAAGTAAAACACGTAAATTTAACTTTTCTGCTACGTAATTAATGTAAGCTTATTATAACATTTGCAAGGGATTTTACAAGAGAAAAGTACTTTTCGGCAATTATATACTTGTTTTCTTCATTTAATAATTAAAATATAGCTGATACGTAATTTTAAAAGATATGCGAGTGTATGTACCTGTCACAAATCATTCGTCTGCCACAGCTTGAGAACATTAATATGTTTAGATCATTCGAATATAAATAAATTCTTCCAATTTACAAACATGTCATTAGGATAAAAAATATATAGATAGCTATTAATGAATATTTATTAATGTGTTCTGACAAAGTGAACTTGTGAATTTATTTTTTTAAATAATGTAGTTTTATTTCTGTTCTAGAAAATGTTGCATGCACTTGTATTTCAAAAATATTTTGCAAAAAAAAAAAAAAAAATGTCCGAATTGAAATAACAAGGAGTATACTTGCACCAAAATATCAGATACATTGTAATCAATAATTATAATTTATTTTATATCAAGAATAAGTAGAATGAGAACAAATTAATGTTAATAGTCTAAAATATTGAACTTTATTTATATCAAATGGAATAAATAAGCGTATGAAAATATAATAATTTTTTTGGATTTGAGCATAGTACACACTTTGCTCAAATAAAAAAAAAAAAAAATGTTGCTCCTAAATAACTGAAATAGCAGCGATAATTTCCCCATGTTAAAATGATACACTATTTTATAAAACTGTTATAATTTAAAATTATATTCACTACAATATACATAGAATATCAAAACATGAAAATCTATTACATTATTTTTAAGAAAAAAGAAACCTGTGTGAAGTGCTTATAATCAACGTCTAACGATGATCGACAATAAGTTATGAAATGACAAAAGTATCAATTATAAGTTCAGAATAAAATATTTGAATTTGGATTATGTCATATTCGTATGATAAAAGATGTATTATATGATTATTTAAAATGTCTAATTAATTTTAATACTTCATCGTGTCTCAATTCCATTAAGCAGCAATGATCATACGCGAGTAAAGCTAGCAATCAAATTTCGCATGTACCATATTTTTACAGGATTCTATGCGAGTTCAATGCTTTACATTCATAAAACATTTTAAGACGAAAGCAAAAATCCTTAAAATATTGTTGGGATATGTTCTAAAGTAATTTCCTAAAAGTCAGAATTTGTGAACTTTCAATGAAGCAGAAATGTTCCAACAAAATAAACATGTCTAAAAGTGTTATTAATTCCAAATATGATTTAATCTCATTTTATTTTGTATTAATTCAAAATACTTTCCTTCGATTGCGATGCATAATGCAACCGGGAAATAAATTAATTTAATGTAAGTAATGCGCCAATAACTTAATTAGCAGATATTACATTACACCTAATTTCCGCTATATGTTTGGTTGACAGTTACTAGCTTCTGATAAAAAAAAGTACTACACTTTCTACGATTTTATTATTACTGTTCTTATTCTGCACATATTACTTAATTAAAAACACAGCAATCGAAATCATAAGTGTTAAATATGTTGCTAAAATTTTAGTTGCGTGGTGGTAAAGATTTTTCACTGTACCTTAACGTTCTTCAGTTAATTGCTGTTCTTTATACTTCATTAGTTCGAGAACCGGTTTTGTGGTTTGGTCTCCAGTTTAAGTTTAATTAAATATCATATAATTAAGTTACAACCGTCAAGATATCATTAGACTACTGAAGCGAAGGATTAGGTTTAATATCAGATCGACGATGATAAAGTGGTTAAATGAGAACTTGCAGAACACCTTAGATAACTGACAAAGAATACTGGAAAATAAGGGTCAACTGATAAGAAAACGGGTCTGGTTTTCCGTACAACGAGCGATAACAACTAATGGGTTTGAGTTTTAAGTTTCATCAAGTGCTTATGCTGGGTGATTGATGACATTTTAATTGACCAGAAACCAGCCTGTTTTTAAGTAGTTTCTACAAGTAGCATCTTGTTCTTGAAGGCTATCTTCGTCTAATTTTAAAGAAAGGGACCCAAATGAAAAGGACTCTTCTACAGAAAATAATGTTCCGATACTAATATGTTTTGATATCACCACACACACACACACACAATTCTGAGAGAATAGCATATATTTTAATACACTAATATTTTTATTTGAATTAAAAAAATTTCTGCTAATTTTCCATCTTTCCTGATTCATATCCTATACCTTAAATTGATTTTTATCTTTGTCTTAAGACAAAAAGTCAAATGTTTATAGAATATATTCAAATGCAATTTAGGAAACGATTTTCACTTGAACAACCAATGCAGAATACTACTCATGAAATGCAGTGTATGAATTAAGTAATTCATACATTTCCAAGAAATTAAATTATTTAAAAAAAAAACCACGTTATACATTTATAGGGTCATTTCTTTTCTCGAATTATTTGTACTTGAAATATATCCTTTCACACAAATTCTTTTCAGGAAATGAACACATTTTGATTGACAAACACATAATTTGTAGTAACTTCTTTTGAAGTTGTAAAAGATATGCACTTTATTTTATATCACACATTCAGTTACATTTCTAAAGTTGAATGTTAAAATATTCAAGGGCCTTTTACACTGCCGTAGCTAGCCCTGAGTGGGCCCCGTATCAAAATTCCTTGGAGGACCTTTTTGGTGGGCTCTTAATATTTTACAATTTATTCTTACACATTTTGGGTCCCCTGAAGCTTGGGGGGCCCCGGATCATTGATACGGCGGTAGCTACGCCCCTGGACTTTTAAATATTAGGAGAAATATTTAAATTATTATCTGTTCTTATGAAATACATCTAAAAATATTCCGATAAAGTACTTAATGTAAATAATTTTCACAATTTTATTTTTAGCTCTCGGTTGTCACTTCCTCCCACCTCTTTAAAAAAAAAATAAATAAAAAATAACTACTTATAATGCAGGCAAATTGAAAAAAAAATTACTAAATAATAACTAAACCAATTGCACGAATGAATGTCTAATTCAGAATCCAGATTCGAAGTATTTGAAATTTAATCAGCATAAACTGTTATAAGAGGCGTTGCAGTTTTATAAACCCAACTTCACATAAACCCAACTTATTTTTCTTCCCTTATCTGAATCGATAATGGGAGTAGTATACAAAATTATAAAATTCAATTATAACTTCGATTACTGACGTATTTGTCATGCACCGAAAATGAACTTAGTCTTAGTTTAAAGTAGAATCTATACAATAGAATAAAACCATACTATATATATATAGTATAATAAAAATTACAACTTACAAGCATGCGAATTTATATTGAATAGATATTGCACTACTTTTAACTTTAAAGTTCACTTCTTTTTAATCTTATATAATTTTATCAATCGTTATTGATGTATTTCTACGCTGAGATAAATTTAAGAAACAAGTTTTATGAATATCTAAGAATACTTAAGGTATCCGACTAAGTTCGGGACCGTGATTTTGAAAAGGGGCATAAATGGATAATTTTCATGATATTTAGTGTCACTTAGATTAGAATACATGTATAAAATTGTTTTAAGGACATTATGACAAAAACAAATTATTTAAATACAATATTCTGGCAAAAAATGAACTTAGAATAACCTTTTTCAAAACGCGTTCTCCTTTTATACAAAATGCTTCTGTAATAATAATATTTTGTGTGTGTGTGCTTATATAAAATAAAGACTTCTTCAGAGAGTCTAAACTAGGATTTTTGAAAAATTCACATTTTCAGAGTTACCACCAATTAAAATATATAATTATCGGCGTTTTTTCCTTAAAATTTTTCCCCTCTGTTGCAGTAAAATATGGATAAATCCACTTCTAAGTAATATATTTCAAAAATTCTAGTTCAACCTCTGTACAGAGGTCTGAGCTATATACAGGACCAATATTATAATAGAGACATTTTTCATAAAAGGAGAATGTTTTGAAAATGGGTCATTCTATGTTATTTTTTTTGTCAAAATATTGTATTTAAATAATTTTTTATTGTAATAATATTCTTAAAACAATTTTATATATGTTTTCTAATCTAAGTACCACTAAATATCATAAATATTATCCATTTATGCGCTTTTGCAAAATGACGATTGCGAACGTAGTCGGATATCTTAAAATAAAATATGTAAATAAAAGATTTATTACATGTATAAAAGCTAATTTTAAGAGGACTGGAAATCTTTGTTGAGATCATTTTTCATCATACAATATTTGGTACTCAAGAGTTATTTTAAAATAAATGTTTCAAATGTAGACCTGCATTTATATGCATCGTATTTATATGCATATCAGCAATTTATTTTTAACTAAACATATAAAAACTCATTAAAATATTAAATTAAAATAACTATTTGATTCCTTAGAAAAATTGTTGCTCTGAAACTAATGCGTAAATTTTAAAACAGGTAGACAGGTAAATCGGTAAAACTTCTATGAGATTAGTTCCCCAATAAAAACTATTTTCAAAATTTATAACTTAAGCATTAAATAAAACTAAAATCAAAATGTTGCGAGATAGACAGCAACCTTAACAATTTTCACGAAAAATCCTAAAAATACTGAAGAGCCTCAAAACAGAAATTTACGATAGAATATTTTGCCAACTTTGTGATTTATTTTGGCGCCCAAAGCAACATGTTGTCACTTTCGTTTCACACAACTTCGGGAAACATATCATAGTTTGAGTCAAAATTTAGTAAATACTTGGAAAAGAGAAAAATAAAAGTGAGATAGTAAGTTATTTTCAAAATCTTATACGTTCAAATATATGCATATAAATCACTACATTAGCTCTTAAAAAATTTAACGAAACAAATTCAATAAAAGATCATTCTTTTTTAATTCTAAAATATTATTTTTAGTCGATTTAAATTTTAATTTTTATACCTTTATTTTGAAATTTTAATATAATAAAAGAGCATTAAAATTTATTTATATTAATTTATAACGAAGAAATTTGTGTGTGTGATTAAAATAATACCCCACCCATCATCCGACAATACTTAATTTTTATCACTCACTTCTTTTATCCACATTAAGAAATAAGATAATTCGACTAAAATATAATTTTTCATGATATATGTAAATGAGTTAAAAGTAAAAGAGAGCAAAGATTATTTTTTAAATCGTTTGGTTCGTGTTAAGCTCTATAATGAACAGGTGTTACAATATTGGAAATCCAAAGTGAAAAACGGGTTCACTTTTGACAGGTCGAGGAAGAGGAAAAAGTCCGGCATATTCCTTTCAGAAATGTTTTTCTGCAGATATTTTTTTTTAAGATCGTAATTGAGTTCATATACATATATTTTTCAAAGTAGATAAATCATAAAGACATGTATTCCATTTTAACCGTATGTATACAAAACTAAGCAATAAAGCGTATATTTTACTATCAAGAACTTTCTGCATTTTAAATTAGACAGCAAATTTCAATAGAAAAAAAAATCTTGCACTAGCGAATGATACATTAAAACTACTATTTCAAATTATGAATATATAAACTGCAAACAGAAATTAGTACAAAATATTCACATACTAGAACCGTTTCATGTATAGAATAAATAAAAGAAATGATTGATTAGATTAAGGGGTAAAAAAGATTGAACGTCCCACAAAACTACGTTGCGGTAATAAAGTTTAAATTAATGAATAAAGAGGTATTAATAATATTAAATTGATGTGTAAAAATAAATGTAAAAAAGTGCCTTAAAAGGGCAAATGATGTAAAAGCAAGTAATATAAATTTTTTAAGTTAATTCCTACTTAGGTCAACAAAGAAAATTTTTATTTTAGTTACATTTTATTAAATAATTACAATTAATATAAATATGTATATACATATGACAGAATCACACTATTAATGGCAAAACACCTTTTAAATTAACATTAAAAACTTTTTAATTACATTAAATTTGTAATTACATTTTTTAATAAAAGTTGAATATAATAGGTAAGAATTTATTTTAAAATCAGTATAAAAGGAATGCTGACGTCTAACTAGTATATAATTATTCAGGTTAAGTTAAATCTTCAGCACAAATTTAACAAAAGCTGTTTTATCCAATGGTGCTGCCATCTAGAAGAATAATATTCGACTGAACTTTATCTCTTAAACTATAACTAATTGAATTTAATTAATGAATTAATATTTGAAAAAACTGTATTAGCATCAAGTGTCAACCACTACAAGTTTAAAAAATGTATTTGAACTTGAGTGGATGAATAAAAAGTATTTTATAAAGGATTCAAAATTTGAACAAGATATATAAATATATATACGAAGAGAGTGAACTAATAGTAGGAATTGAATAAATGTGATAAGGTGAAAAAAATAGAACCCAAAAGAGGGGCAGAAAAGTAGCTTTAAAGAGAGAAGCGTTTATATGTAATATTCTATCCAAGATAGCTAGGAACATAAATGTGAACAAATACTTCACATTAATAATTAATTAAACAATTTTAATTGTACAAATTAATAACAATGCAAATAAAATATTTCCGATTTTTCCAAACATTTTATAGCAAAACTAAGATATTTCAAAAATAAATTCGAATGTCTATTGTAGTAAAACCCAAAACCATCCGCTTGTAAAGTTTTATCATTTGAAAATGATCTTCATTCATATTTACTATAAAGCTGTCTTATTTACTAATTCTCAAATCTCTCTCTCTAAATCAAGAATCCCCCATCCTGCCATTTCTGCAAACACAACCATAAATTACATTCATTACAGCCAAACGAGTCTTTAAAGTCCACCTCCACAATCGGCATCGATCAAAGGGATCGCTTACTCTCATTAACCAAACGATTTCGAAAAACGAACGCAACATCGTCTACACCCATTCGTTACCGGACCTAAATCGGCATCTCACCTTACCGGCAGCCGCCGGCTCTTTTGCGGCATGGGAAGAAGGATTACCGGAGGATGAAACGCAGACGATTTCGGGCAGTGGGGGAGGAGGCCACAGGAAGCGGGGTCGGCGAAGCGTTCGACAGGTGTGATCCCCTGGCACATATCTATGGGCTACAGGGTCGAAGTCACGCAACGAAGGGAATTTTTATTCTTTTTTATTTCCAGAGAGGGGTGATCGTCAAAGAGATGTTCGGAATGGGGGATTGAGGAAAGTTTCACATAAAGCTTGTTCGGCAACACAGCTTTTGCTTGATTTTGGGCAACATGATTTGAAGTGAAAATGATTCCTCATGGAGAATGATACTATATCAGGGGGCGGCGAATCAATGGATCAACATGTCATTTTTTCTGTAGAAATGTTTAACGAGGTATAGACGAGCTGTCAATTTATTTTCACTTATGATTATTGGAAAAATAATAAAACTAAGCACTAACTCAAAACTCTTTATTTACTACGTGAAAATACATTTTGCACTGTATTGTTGTAAATGCTTTAGTTAAACGTGTAATTCAAATTAAAGTAGCACTAGTGTGACTTCTGTTGTTGCAAATTATATGACATATAACTTAGGATTGTAAGACAATAACAAACGAGTAAGCTCCCCGCCGCCTCGTGCACCACGACCGATCACTCACTTTTGTTCGCAATACTACATAGTGAATTTTGTTATTTTGAACTAAAATGCAAACTGTTTTGATCGGTGGCGTTCCCAAAGTATTGTGTCACGTGCCATTGGTTCGCCATCCCTGTACTATATTATCGAGCATTACGGTTTATATATATATATATACACACACACATTTGGTGTGTATACGTTGTTAATACAGAGTATTTTAAAGATTCAATAAATATGAAATTCCTTAGATTAAAAATATAAAAGAAAAAAAATTTCAACATGGCATATTAAAAGTATATGGAACATAAACATGAAAAAGAGCATGGCTTGTCTGAAGTAAAAGCAGAAATGATTAGTATGTTAAAATATACTTCTCTCTTTGCATGAAGGAAATCAGAATTTGTAATTTCGGGAGTATGTGTACATATAATAAAAGTTTACGGTTGGATCTCATGTTCTAATACAAGTCGTGTATTTTAAAAACATGGTGAACTAATTTAGCTGAAATATACCCTGCGTTGCATAGAAGACTAGCTTTGTGTGTGTGAGTGTGTTTTTAACATAAAACTTTGATAAAATCTGAATCCCAGAAGTTCAATTAAATTATTCATTTAATATGCATCGAAATTTTAAAAATTAAAAGAGAAATAACTTTTACGTAATAAAAAGTATTTCTATTTATATAGATGCAAAAAGAACTTATTAAGCTATATTATTATAAACTTTTGCAGCATAAATAAACTATTTTATGAAGTAAAAATTCATATATTTTTTTAAATATAATTACATATTAATTTTTTTTTGAAGTTTAACGATAAGCAAGAAAATTGTATTTCAACAACATATTTTCCCATGACAATCTCATTTTCTTAATGATACTTTTCAGAGAGATTTAAACCACTTTTTTACTAAGTGAAAATATACCAAGAAATATTTTCCATTGAAATCTTCACATCCCGTATTAGACTCTTTGAAAGAGTTTGAAAATAGTAACCAACTACTCGATGAAAGTAAAATTTCGAAGATTATTTTAAATATAGAACTACTCTTTCGCGAAGATTAAGAAATCTGCTATAATTATTCATTTTCGCTATTTCCTTGAAAACGAAAAACATCAATGAAAATTATTGCAATGCATCTTCAGTAGACAAAAGCTTCCATTGTTGCTTCATTAAAGCTACGCGGCAAACCTGTCATGACGAATATCTAACTCTACAACATTCTTTTTCACTCGGTGATGATGGCAGTTTTAATATTAGAGAACTATTTCCTTATTTGCTGGGAACAATGAATACCACATTCTTTGAATACAGATAAAAAAAAAACTTCAATCAATCATTATCACTGCCATCATCATCTGTCGAAATGAAGTACTATTAACACATCTAAACAAACAGTAGAGGCCATCTTAATGATAGTCAGATAATTATATTTCTGAAATGTTAATGGACCTTGGAGGAATTTTGAAAGTTATGCATTTTTAGGAAATTTTTCAAGTTATAATTACCTTTTAAGGCAGTTTTCAAGAGAATTCTCGAAATATATTTTCAGAAAGAGAAGTTTCCCAATTTATTTTTAAATAATACAGGTTTTAATAATGTTTTTCAGTTTATATTAAATTATTATGGACTCAGTTCCTTCATCATTTACTTAAGAAATATCCTTAACTTTAAAAGTATTATATAAACAAGCTGTTCTCATCGAAGTATATGGAACAAAACATGGAACCATATTTTATAAATAAAAAAAATGAATTTATTTAAATAAAATTTACTAAAAAAATGTTTTCTAAAAAATTAAAAGTGTAATCAAAGTGTGTTAATTAACAGTGGAATAATTTTCTACATGGAAAACAAATATCGTGCCTTTTAATTTGTTATTATATAACTCCTCAACTACTTCTTCTCTATCTTCACCTACAGTTATAAAAAATACTATAACTTTTCTTAGAATAGTCTTCTTGAGTTAGTTCTAACATTCATCATATATCTAAGAATTTAATGAATAACGAAGTTGCCTTAATTCGAAGAAAATAATAAATAATGGAATGAATCAACTTCTATTAAAAAAATCTCAATGTCTTTCAGCATTGTGGGATCACAAATACATAAAAAACATAAACCAAACTAAAATTGTTCACTGTTTTAATTTAAATAGCATTAGAACTATAAAAAACATTTTGAATTTGTGTTACACTGCTTTTAAATCAAACCAATATAATTTTTTTATATTCTTATTAGCAGATCTTTGATTTTTTTTTTTACAGAGAATAGAACTTAATTTCAATGTATTTTTTGGATGAATTTCATGTGAATTATAATGAGTTTTTAAAACTTAAAAGCTATTCAATAGATTTACATATTTAATTCTTCTTACAATAGAAAATATTCACCTTTCATATTAAAGCAGAGGAAAAACAATCTAACGCACAGTGTAAAGAAAGAAAAACATTGATTCACACATATTGAAATTTAGAATACAATATTAACGCTGGAGCACTATCCTCGCAGGAAAATATAGTTCGAATTGAATAATTGATTAATTATTAAATTCGCATTCGAAATTACACTAGAGCTATCAGCTACCGTCCTCGTAATTCTGAATCACGTGATGATGACATCTGATCTAGAACTAAACTTTCACACCATGCCAATGGTCTTTTCTTCAAACATTAAGTGAAGGTAGCTGTAATATATAAATACTGAAAAATTTATATTCTACTCTCTGATTATCTCAAAAACTGTAAGTTATTAGAATTCAAACAATAGATTTAATTTTGAGAGCAATAAAAATGTGTATTATATTCTATTTCAATCGAAATGAAAGTCTAGTTCAAAAATCTGTCAACGAAGAAAATTTAAAAAAAGATAAAATTTAGTAGCTTTTTGCCTCTATTCTTAATAGTTAAAAAAATATTTAAACAATCGATGCAAGTAAATATTCTTTCTTGACATATATGACATAAATAAAAAAAATAAGGAAGCTTACACATGTTACGAATGCGAAATTAGAAATTAAAAAAGACCGTTTTAGTAGCTACTGAAAGACAGTGTTTTGTTTATAAAATTCATATATTTAATAGAAATTTTAATTTAGATTCCATTATACTTTTGAATTTGAAAAGGAAAAAAAATTATTTTTACTGTATCTAAAGATTATACCAGAAAAATTATTTGTAATTTGTGACCTATCTTTTTGAGAATATCAGTAAAAATTTTTTGAACTAAAAAAAAATTAGGTAATACATAATTTCACAATTTTATTCTTTTTTATATATAAAAAATAATTGACTACTCAAACAGAAATATTTATTAATTATAGTGTTCATTAAAATTTTTTCGTAGAAGAGTGATGAAAAGAACCCATATAGCGAATAACTATTAGTTATTGTGATTATAAATTATTGTGAAAACAAAGTAAAAATTATAGTTTGTCATAAATAATAAATTAATATAACTTTATTCAAAAATCAAGAAGGAACTATTGGTATGAAGTAAACAATTAAAACAGCAAAACAAGTCTGAATTATTTTAATGTGTTAATTTTTTTTTAAAAATAAAAATATAATTTTTGTTTGTATTTGTCCTCATGTAAATCTATACAAATATATTTGAATGTACTTCATACATTTATTTATCCAATGAAAATTGTATGAAATATCCTTATTTATTCAGCAAGCATTACAAAATTTCTTAAACATTGTATGCAAACATTTAAGGCGTCATTTTAACTAATGCATGATTTTAAATAAATCAAGTGTTACGAGTGGAATCAGAATAGGCAAGATTAGTAAAAATAAAATTTTTAAAAACATGTTGCGCCTATTTTTGGTGATAAAGATCAATACAAAAATCTATTAATCATATTAATATTTTTAACAATACTATGGAAACTATTAATTGGTAAAATAATTAGCTTAAAATGCTACACAACTAACCAAATTTACGAGGAAAATAATTCGATAGCAAAGTGGAGGAATTCATAACAGCAAATTTATTTTTTGCAATACATGCGAACACTGGAAGTTTTGATTTCCCATCATGTACCGGAGAAATTAAAATGAAATTTAACAGAAATGCATTATGTACAATCATTCACTGATAGTAAAAATATTTCTATGAATACACACACTCGTTATTTGTTAAAAATAATTAAGGAATAAAGCTTTTTTAATCAGCATTCAATTTAGGTAATATTAATTTTGGTTTTTTGTGAATGTTCAGAATTCTGAAATAATTTAGTATCAAAGAGATTTATAGAAAAATAATTTAGCATAAATTTCATTCTTAACAAAAAAAGATGCTAATCTATATGAAATAGTTTCATAACTCAATCACATTCAATATGAAACACAAATACCAAAAACTGTCATCAAGATAAAAATAATTAATTTTGTTTGATATATTTTATATTTTATTTTCTACCTCCATTATAAAAATATAAGAATTACAATAACCCGAAAAAGAATGCATTTTAATAAAAATTAGAATGAGATCAATTGTTTAAACTCTTTCAGTTTCGTTTTGTTCTTAAAAGTGCTATTGTTGAGTTGTGTGTAAGCTACTATTGTGTACTCAATATTTCATTGAAACACTCAATGAGAGAAGATTGAGAAAATTTTCAGAGGGGAAAAAATTATATTAGTTTTGATTCCTGCTGAATTTAAAAGAACAATTAAGATTTAATTCAATAAAACTAAAAATCCAATGGAAATAAAATTAAAATTCCATTCTGAAGATTTCGACATTCTTAGCCAACTGATGATATTGATATTATTCATTTTTAGTTTGATAATTTTATTTTGTAAAAATTTATTTTCTTTATTTATTAGTAATCAATGTGTGAACTACATTTACTTATTTGCAAAGAACATCAAAATTCAAAGCAACCAAACTAAAAAAGTTTGCTTGAGGAAAATGTTATTGTACTTAACGAATAGAACAAAATTTTATATTTGTATATATCAAAGGTTTATTCAAATTGGAAATTTTATTTTTATGCAGACGATTTTATCACTCTCTTCTTGGATAAAAAAAATGAATGATTAATATTCATAAGCTATCAATAAAAATGTTATTTTTAAATAAATGGCAGATTATCTCTACAAAGAAAAATTATATTTAAAGAAAACTAAAAATTACAAAATAACTGTACATTGTTCACTAAACAATACATTTCGAATTATCGAAAAACTACACGTTTAAAACAGAAACTTATTTTTTTTTATTTTAAAACGCGAGAAAAATCTCTATATAAAAACATTTTTTAAAGAAGATTCATTCCATTTAGTGTTAAGTTATTATTAAAATATTTTTTAAGCCTAAAAATTAGTAATTACGTCTTTCTTAAGGCGTAGGAGGAGACGTGAAATTTTAAAGCAATAGGGAATGAAGATTAACTTTGAATAAAAAGATGACAGAACAGCAATCTAACAATTGAAATTACCTATGAATTATAAAAACAAAAATCAATCAATGAAATCTTTTAAGCCAGTTATTCTCAATCCCTGTGCCGTCAAATTTTTTTAAACTTATGAATGAGGGAAAAAAATAAATCCGGAACCAAATCATTTGGCCAGGTTATAGAAAATAAACTCAGGGTATTTTTGGTATATTTAACTTATCTTTTCGTGAATAGATGGATATAAAAAATTTGATTGAGTTCGTAATCCATTTGTGATAACGGAATACATCTGTGTATGAATCAACTTTGAATGAATTGAAAAAACTTAAATCGCTCTGTAATAATCGAGATTTAATTTCAAAACATTCAGAATAGTTAATTAATGCATTTTGGATTAAAACTAGAGGCGATTACCTCATAATAACCAAAAAAAAACTTTAAAAATATTGTAACAATTTTCTACATCATATTTGCACGAATTCGAATTTTCAGCTTTAACAAATATAAAAATGAAAAGCAGATAAAAACTTTTAAATATAGATGACGAAGTGAAAGTGGCATTATCATTTTTACGACCCAATATAAGTGAAATTATCGAAAATCATCAGCTCAAATTTCACATTGAATGTATTCTTATAATTAATTTGTAATTAAGTACTCAAAACATTTTGTTGAGTGGTCGTACTTATTTTATTTAACATTGAAAATTATTATCAAAAATCCTTTTATATAGTATTTACAGATAAATAAAATTCTTTTAAACTCTATTCTATTGTTATTGCACCGCCAAATTTTGAAATGTTAAAAGTGTACCGCAACAAACAAACAAACAAACGAAAAAGGTTCAGAATCACTGTTTTAAGCTATGACTAGTAATCAGTATTTATGACTAACAAGTCATCCTGTTTCGAATTAAGCAAACGATTTCATACAAAAAGAAAGGAAAAGAAAAATTAACGATGCTCTCCAAATTGTGAATGAAAACCCAACTTACCCCTCACAGCGTTGATCAAAGCATCCGATAAGAACAACTGCTGGCTAATTCCAGATCACGCGAGGACTATTCCATGTCCCGGGGGTCACACGCGTGTTCGACTGCAGTGATAAAAAAAAAAAGTGTTCGAAAAACCGTTCGGCGGGCTCTGTCGCGAGTGCGGTTCGACTCAAGGCTATTGTGGAAATGGTTGCCTTCGCTGTGCGGCGGAGGGAATTTCCTGAAGAGTGAGTGAGTGCGCTTCCGGAGTTTGGTGGACGACGCGCACCTTTTGCGCTCGCTCGCGCACTCCCCCACCCCACTTCCGGTGGCAGGTGACCTCCCGCCGGAAGCACTCTCCACCCACAACTCCCACGTTCTGTTTGTTGGGGGTTGAGCTTTACTTTTCAGAACTTTTTTTTTTCCCTCCTTCTTTTTCCCATCCTTTCCACTTGAGTCGCGAACTTTTATGAATGAATGAGTGCATCGTTTTTGCTTCCCGTATTAAATGTCATGAATGGAGGATACTATAAAAAGAGTGAGGTTGGGCCCCAATGATTTGGAAGAAAGAAAACGGTGGTAAAAGGGCTTTTTTCCTGTGGTAAGCCGTGGATTTGTGTTGAAGCAAAGATTTGTGCAAGAGCGAAATAATAAAGACGGACACGTGCCCCTCCCCGTAAAAAAAAAAGAATTTTATACCTTTCTTTAATGTATAAATCAAGACATTTTTTTTTACTTACATTGGAACACATGTTACCATGGTATTAACAACCAAATGAAAACAATCAAATTATGAAAATGATTATGATACTGTAATAACTATAATCGAATTATGCAAAATTATAATAATTATTATTATTATTACAAATTACGAAAGATGAAAAGTTAATTGTTGACTTTAAATTTTTCATTAATAAACTAAGAAAAAAGAAATTAACGAATCAACTCTTTTAAAAAACAAAAAAGAAAGAAAAAAGATGCTTTAAACGGGGGAAAAATGAGTACCGTAAAATCCGGCGTATAACATTCTTTACTTTCAAGCTGCCTTTTTTGATTTTTAGGTATATTCGCCGTATAACGCGCACCCTTTTTTTTTTAAGAAGGAACCTCAAATGAACGTGTGCAATTCTATCATGTTTTGAAGTAATTTATTGGATTGATTGATTGAATATCAACGTCGCACTGTTTAGCTACACGAGGGCTTTTGGCGACGGACCACGTAATTTTGAACCATGGTCAAGTGACGTGGACGACACCTGAGCTGGCACCCCCCTCCTAACTACCACACCACACCAACGGGAGGAAATTTCAGCTCTCGACAGATTTAACGTGCATCGCTGCCCTACACGGCGGATCTTTAGTGGTACTGGGCTCGAACTTGTGACAAGGCAAGCCACGATCCGATACCTATACCACTCGGCTACCGCGGTCACAGTAATTTATTGGAAGTATTATACCAAGATTTTTAAAAAATTAGGTACTTCTACAATTACAACCCTTTAAATTCATTTGGTACATGTCGTTTCTTTTAAATAAACAGTGGTTCAAACTGTGTAGAAGTTTAGTTTTTTTTTTAAACTTCAACTCATTTTTTATTTTTGAAGGTATCATTTTTATACCCAGCTTATAACGCGCACCCGTAAATTTCGATCTTTTTTTTTGTGTAAAAGTGCGCCTTATATGCCGGGTTTTATGGCATTTACAGAAAGCTGTACAGTAAATGAATTGAATTACGCATTTATAGAAATAAAAGACATTTATATATAAAACAAAACTCTTTATGTAAAGAATCAATATAATTACTAACTTATCTGCCTCCGGAGAAAAAAACAATAACGTCTAGCTCATTAAATAACCCAGACGTATATATACGTCGTTCTGAAATATGATTCTTTTCTTTGTATTGCTATCAGTAAAACTATTTCGGTTTTGGTATGCAATAAAATGACCTTCATAGTGTCTGCGAAGGATTTACTAATTTCAGAGAAAAATTTGCTGATTTATGCCTTTTCTGTTACCTCCAATACACCACATACGAGCGCCTATGTCAATAAAGGTGACAATAGAGTGCGAATCGCGTAATTTTTAATCGGTAGTTAAGGGGTTAAATATTTATAATTTTCTCTCAAAAAATTATCATTTTTTTGGTAGATTTTCTCATTTATTTCTATTTGTATAACTTGCTAGTTTGATATGACTTTGCAATACGGTACCCATATAGGATTTTTCACAAATAAGCAGAATTTAAACTTGTTCTTTTCAAATGTCACTAGCAATTTTGTCGTCATCAGATGTTTGCTTTTCCTCAGAAACAATTTAACGAACATTTTTACCCCCACTTATATCCCACCGGCTTGTCAATATCGAAATATCCTGCATATTCTCTTGCATCATATCCGCTATTACTCTCAGAAATCTGCAATCATACATTTTTGCTTATTGCATGCATGAATGAAAGAATGTTTATAATCCCCCTTTTTTCAAAAAATCATTGCAATTTTCTTTTTCCAAAATTATTGTTTAATGTAAATTGCTAAATAGTACCTCTAACGATACGTTTGATAGTAACATCTGAATTAAGATTATTTTGGCATCAAATTTGGTAGTTTTTAATAATTCATATTGGCGAAAAATCTATTCTGAATATTTGCATACATATTTCCAAGAAAACGATTTCGATCAACGTTTACTTAAAATTGAAATTCAAATCTATGCTAAAAACGAATAAAATTATACAATTTTAGTATTAAGATGATTTTCAATATACTATCACATTGTATTATGAAAAATTAATTTGTTGCGACATAAAATAAATGTACAATCAATGTTTTCAATGACATTAATTATTTAACGAGAAATATATTTATATTGAATTCGAAATTATTCATGAAAATATCAACTTCTGTAAAGTTTGAATGAGTACTGTATTCTTAAAGTAAATTTTGTAACTTTTAAAATTTTTTTAAAGATTTAATTATTTTTCTCGCAAATAAAAGTTCAATACATTAGAAGAAAATTTATAGGTAGTCACAACGATGCAAAAATTAAAGTTAGCGAGAAATATATTAATAACAAATCCGAAACGATTCATAAAAATATCAACTCTGTAAAGTTTGGATTAAATCTGTATTCTTACGGTAAATTTAAAAATCTTAATGAATATTTAAAGATTTAATTATTTTTCTTGCAAATAAAACTTTAATACATTAGAATAAATTTAAAATTTGGCACAAATTAAAACAAATCACTTTAGATTATCTTAATAAAAATAGTTAGAATTCAACGATATTTCAGTATAATAAATTGAATTAGGAACATTCTGTTCTTGAATAATATTAATAACATATGAATTAAAATGGGTTAGACTGCTTTAACAGAAGAAAAAAAGCGCCTTAAGATCAAAAACGACATTCCCAATTTTTTTAAAGAACAAATTGAAGCCAATTTTAAACTAAAAGGCGATGCGTGCTTCCCTGATACTCATATATATATGTACAGATAAATACTTTTACGTAACTACTCCAATTCGAAAAAATATTTTATTGAAGTTAAATGTAAAAAAACACATCAGCTGAAGACTATATGAGTTATATTGAAAAATTCGGAGATAAATGAATAAAATTTAATCAATAAAACAGCATCAATAAAACTATCAAAAAATGTAACATTTCATTAAAAAAAATTTTTTTTAGAGAATTTAAGTTAATTTTTAAATCAAACAGAAATCATTCAAAGTCAACATTATATTCAACAATTTAAAAACAAGTTAGAATAACTAAACTATTAAAAAATAAAAGTATCAAATATTATTTTTTAAAAATGTTTTAACATTTAAATAAAGTTCGTTTTAATTAGAGAAAAAAGTTATAAAACTTACTTGTAGGATAATTAAATATATATTTTCCAAAATAATTTGCCATAACGAAATCCCCGAAGGCACCAAAAAAATATTAATTCGTTACAGCATTGAATTCCTAAGGTGTCTATTTCTAAAGATTTTCTTCAACAGTGAACAAATTGTATTCGGGATACTTCCGAGTAACGGTATTCCTCTGACAAAATAACATTAGAATAGTAAAAGGGACAAATATGGCAAAAGTTAATTATAGATTACTTTTCACATTTTATTTAGTTTAGATATCCATAAGCGAGCATCTTTGATTACGTCACGCAGCATATCTGAAAGACCCGAAGCAAGCTCAATGACGTAAATAGCTCTCTCGAAAGTGATAGAAATTGAAACCCTGAAACTGTAAGAGGATATGAATGAGATCCTCGTAGCAGAATGTATAGTAGTACTATTTCCTTAATTGGTTTTTAATATCATTGTTTTATTAGCATTGTTCATCTTCAACAAATATGCATATTACACTATGCTCGTCAATTTCTGTGTACTGATTTACGTGAATAATAAATTGCGTCTTATATCTTCGAGATAGATTTCATAAAATATTAGTTTTTAAATAATGTTAGAGGTTTCAAACAATTTTCAATGTTTAAAACTTAATAATAAATTTTATTGATAAATTAAAATAAAATAGGGAGGAAAGTGTTAAGTTATTTGGATTGAAACTCCATCTTAAACTAGTTATGTTTATGAAGAAAGACGGGTCAAACTTAAGTGTTTCATCAAATGGTAGAATATTTTGAAAAACCAAGTTTTTTTTTTAAATCTAAAACATAAAAAAATAAAAATCGTAATTAAAAGTTCTATTTTCTTAGTTAATATAAATAATATATAGTAATGAAAATCCTTTGTTGTAGGTATTCTAGAAACGATTCCATAACTGATGGAACACTTTTTATAACAGAAAATTTGTGCCTGTTCTTTACAATTTGTTAAAAAATGTGTATATTTGCCCATTTATTAATTTTATATAATAATATCAAAATACCATTATTTCCACCTGAAAACAAGATTGGGTCTTACATTAATTTTCAATCAAGAGTCGCATTTTTGGAGGCTTTTTAAAGTTGATGCCTTATTTTTCTATGTGCAACATTAAAAGAGTTATTTTTGTTTAAATAATGTTAATTATAATTCATTATCTCTACTGCGCTCTAGAATTTTCTTACAGCAATATTTATCTTAAATGTAGTTTATTTTGGAGTTAAGACATATTATGAACTCCTAAAGAATCGTGCTAAGGTTTACTTTTCAGTTAAATGTTAGTTTCTGACAAATACGATAGCTTGAAAATACAAAATATTACGATTACCTAACTCAAATTTATTTTAAAAAGTAGCAAGCTTCATGAATTGAGTTAAGAATTTGATGTTATATTTAATGAAATAAATAAAAATGTGCGTCACACGTTATCTTTTACTCAACCAATATAAGAAAATAAAATTCTTAAGAAATTTTCAATACTTGTTCTTTTCAAACTCTTTGATTGATATCAACTACTTATAGACCAATCACTGTTGGGAGAATTCACATATCCATTTCTATTTTTGATTCTATAGGAAAAGTACCATGTTTTCAACAGGTACTTACCGTCCATGTAAGGAGGCTGGCTTCCAGGAATGGGAGTCGTTGCGCTTGTGCTATCTTCATGACAGTCACTTTTGATCCCCAGGGGGGCAACAGTGTCCTGGAGGAAAAGAACTTCGTCAATCTCAAGATGCCCTCGTATGAATTTGCGGAAAGTAACTCAAGATTCGTATCTGTGTGACCATTCTCGATGCCTGCAAAATAAAGTAATAAATACAAGAGTAAAATTATCTGTATTTTTCTTCAGAACACATTATTATTCATTTAAATTTCCAATACACATTAATTTTCATTTTGTCTAAATTTAAATAAATCGAGATTGGTGGTCATCTTGCAGGAAATTTATCGTGTACAGAACAGGACAATGGTGTAGCGGAAAATATTAGCCCCTGAAAGTCATCAGATCCTGGCCGGATCTTACAAAGAGTATGTACTTGGCGTCAGTGAGACTTTGAGCCCCCTAGAATCCTGCCCCCCGCAAGGTGGGGTTAAGAAGGTGTACGTTACGCCACTGGAACAGGAATTTTTCAAGAAAATTTGAAACTTTTTGCCAAGAAATGCACTTCAAAGTAAGATATTGAAGAGTGTAAGAAATTAGTTGATGAGAATGATATAGAGTATTCACGTATTGCAAATCTATCTGAAGCATAATGTTTGAATCTGTTTTTAATTATCTGCATTAGGCAAATTTTTTTTTGATTATATGATTCATGCTGAATTCATTTTTTACGAGTACTTTTGTCGCTTCCTTCCCAAAAATCCAGTACCTTTTTAGAAAAGTTCAAGTGCTCGGGTAGTAGTTTTCTCAAAGAGGATTTTCATAAATTTCAGGGAATTTGGAATTAGTTAATTGCTTTATCAGCGTCGTACTTAAAAGCAATACGAGAGATACCAGCAACTAACATCATCATTGTGAATTAAGGTCAAAGAAGGTGGAGCTACCATCCCTTTCTCAATCTTCCAAACCACATCAATGTATTTAACGTTAAATACCTCCGCTCCATTAGTGGATTCAGGATTCGAATCCATAATGAATTGCCAGAAATAAAGCCGGTGATGAGCTTACGACCATCCCCACCTTAGTGGTGACTCACCATCGTCACTTAATAAATGTGGGAGCTTGCACAAGAAGCAGTGCCGGTTTATCCATTGAGAGCTTGGGGCGGGCGCTCAGGAGCCCGAATAAGCTGGACTTAACCAGATTTTCTGATAATAAATTTCAATCCACCAGTGCCAAGGGAGCATGTGGATCTTCTGCATCCAGGGCCCGAAATGAGCTTAAATCGGCATTGGCAAGAAGAAAAGTAATCTAATTTTTATTTTTAATGGCAACTAATTAAATTCTGTATTTCTTTTCTCAAGCATGCATTGAAGGCATTTAAATTTTCTAGATTGCATTATTGTTGTTAAATATTATAGTTAAAAATATAATTATTGTTGTTAATATTATAGTTAAAAAAGATATTTATTACCTACTCTCACTAAATTCTTATTTTATGAACTACTATTATGTATGGGAATAATAATTTTAAAAAAATGTTTCTTTGAAGTACTTTTCATTATGTAAATTGCAGGTATAATTATCAGGTTTCTTTTACATTATTTTATCTTGAATACATTTCTACGTTGTATACAGACAAACAGAAGGGATCAGTGAGGGCAGAGTGTATATGATAAAGGACCCGAGACATCCACTTAACTGACACAGCGATTTATATAAAATGAAATAAAACTTTTGATTGGGATTCTAAAATCTATAAAAGAGAAATTAAAACAAATGCACGTAAATGGTTAGCAATTCTCTTCTATCTACCTGTTTCAACATTAATCGCTTTTTTTCTTTCCTTCTTTTTACGTTTTCCTTTGATTATTTAATCAGATTTACTAAAACAGGGACTCCTTTTTTTCCGATTCAAATAATTTATTGGTGAGTTATCACACGCAGATAGAGTAAACATCAATATATTTATGTCACTCACAAAACCTTTCCAAATAAATGAAAAGCTATTAAGGTATCCGACTACTTGCGATAACTTTTTTTTGAAAAAAATAGAGATATGAGGATTTTTTTGTGATTTTTAGATTTATTTAGTATATTTTAAGGAAAAAATTATAAAATTTAAAACAAAAAAATTTTATTATTAAAAGTGGAAAAAGCTTGTGAAGATGTACAAAAATTTACACAAAAACGGGGCCCGCTCTGTACAAAATTTTTGAACAAACTCTCAATTTTTCAATTTTAAGTGTTACTTTTTTATTCATGTTTGAAATGACCTTCAGGATAATAGATATTTTAATTTTTACAAAAACTAGAGCACTCTATCTTAGTGACTACATGCAATTGCTAAAAAAAGCAGTGATTATATTCACGTAAAGAACTGTAAATTTTGAAATAAAACAGTGATTGATAAATCTGAAGATTAAAACACTTCTAATGTTATACAAAACATTCACAAAAAATTTCAGCTAATTATTTTCAAAACTTTTTGAGCCATCGCTGTCCCCGTTTGAGTTTTCCGGGGGGAAAAAACACATTTCGAGTAAAACTCATTTTAAAGTTTGACATCTTGTGTAAAGTTATGGCATCTGCTTTTATTAAAACACTTGTAGTTTTTGTTCTAGTGAATGGAAAATAAAAAGCTTGGTACTTTTTGTTAAGCTAATAAGATGGCTTATAAAATAAAATCATAAAACAAATTGGTCAATTTTTGAAAAAAAATCGTGATTTTAGGGTAGTCGGATACCTTAAATGAAAACTAATGGAAATATTAACAATTAAAAGTACCTCGAAAATATTCGCGGGCGCAATGTTTCAAAAATAGCAAACGTTCGCTCTGATTAGCAGAACCGACATTTATGGTAAATACATCTGTCACTCAAAATCTCAGTTGTCCCCAAACGAAACATTCAAACAAGGTGGCAAACAGTTTCATTCTTCCAGCCTTTCCATGCATTGCAGAGCCCTTTCCATCACCCAAAAGAACAAATATATCGGTCATTCCAAACATTCTCGTTATCTCGAGGGTGGGAAAGGATGATTAAGAATGAGTAAGCCAACTCCGTAGAGGTACTTATCTCGTGAATGGAGCTAGCCCTAACAATCGAGCTTAGAACTTGCGACACCAGCGACAAACAATAATTATTGTGTTCTTGGGGAAGGCCAGCCGATTGTAATCTCGACTTATTACAGCATTAAATGCATCTGGCAGCCCTCTCCCCTCTCCTACCTTTTCGAATGCATTCTGAAGAGAGACAGAACAAAAGGTAGAGCGAGGAGGGTAGGGTTGACTTTTAATTTGTCTCTTGTAAGACGCGTGTTCAGGCTTTCATTGCAGTCATTTATTTCTTTTATGAACCACTTCGGTGGCAGTTGGCACCACGTCTCGAACCGTGGCGGCACTCACAGAATAAGGTCTCATGATGGATTGAATAGACTATTGGACTGTCATGTAGTATGGGATGGAATAGATAAATTAAGGGAAAATCATTATTTAATATACATATTTCAAAATGCTGGCTCAGAAAAGGTGAAACTTGATTTGGTGCTCTTAATTGCCGTTGATTGTTACTGAATGTCCATGGTTTATCATATTTCTTCGAAATTTCGACTATTTCTGTGCAAGATTATGCTGAATATCCCAAATATTTTTTTTAAAAATGTAATATTAATTTATAATAAGAGGATTTTCATTAAAGGAAATGCATTCATAATGTTAAGTTATTCGACTACGTCTCGAAACCATGATTTTAAAAAAGTGCATAAATGAATAATTTTCATGATATTTAGTGTCGCTCAGATTAGAATACATGCATAAAATTGTTTTAAGAACATTTTGATAAAAAATTAAAATTATATATAATATTTTGTTAAAAAATTAACTTAGAATAACCTTTTTTCATAATGTTCTTTTGTGAAAATGCTTCTATTATAATAATATTTTGCCTATGTAAAGCTCAGACCTCTCTACAGAGGCTCAACTAGAATTTTTGAAAAATTCACATTATTTTCAGAGTTACCACCCATTGAAATATATAATGATTGTCGTTTTTTTAGTAAAATTGCTCCCCTATGTTTGTCCTAAAATATGGATATATCCACTTCTAAGTTATATATTTCAAAAATTCTAGTTGAGCCTCCGTAGAGAGGTCTGAGCTATATACAGGCAAAATATTATTAAAATAGAAGTATTTTTCACAAAAGGAGAACATTTTGAAAGAAAGATTATTCTAAGTTAATTTTTTGCTAAAATATTGTATTTAAATAAATTTTTTTGTCAAAATAATTTTTATACATGCATTCTAATCTAAGTGTCAATAAATATCATGAAAATTATCCATTTATGTGCTTTTTCAAAATCACAGTTCCGAACGTAGTCGGATACCTTAATGCACGTGACAGCCATACATTATGAAAGCCATTTGCCAAAATTATTAAATGGATTTAGTGATCAATTATAATAATTTCATCGGTAAAAGTGCTTATGTTTTAATATTGATGTTCAGAAAAAATAATTATTGCAATTTGTTACAGACAATTATATATATATATAGCTTGGATCTCTCTCTCTCACATTAAATCCTGGAACTGTTTCAATTTATATTATTTTTATGTGTACATTACGATGTATACTATACCAAATAATTTCATTAAGCGTTTTTGAATGATTCTATTTAGTATATAAAATTCTAATAATTACATTTTTTTTGTTCAGATAAAACAAATTAATAGTAAATTAGTGTGCACATATATTTAGGTCACCTTTTTTTAAGGCAAATTTAACTCTTTTATTAAATTGAAATCATGATTGCAATGAAAATTTATAGAATAGTGTTATTTTAAAATATCAAGTTCTCAGATTTCTCACTATTTCAAAAACTTCTCTTATTGAAGTCTTTCCCTCTTTTATTTCTCAAATTTTCTTAGGCATTTCTACCTGTAATAAATGCTTATAAACTAAACTCAGTGAAGCAAGAGCCCATGAGAGCCAAGGCCTACTGTGCCCATCTCAGTATACGTGACCATTGGTGCTGAGGGGCATGAGCAGATGTCCCAATCAGGTGGTCAGTCTGAAGTAAAACCCCCATTGTTGAGTTTCCAAGCATTCTTGGTACTCATTTATCGATCCACTGAAGGATGAAAGGCTGAATCAACTTTGCCCACCTTGAGGATAGAAACCACTACCTGTGGTATGGAAGCGCGATACACTACCACATGGCCACTGGGCTCAATATATGCTTATGCATCCATTAATATATTTTCCCTTTTCTTCTTGAGAAGAGTATTTGTAATATTTTATAATTACAAATGAAGCCCCATTGCATCTCTCTTCCTCTCAGCTGGCTATTAATATTTTATAGCTAAATAGCATTAATAATATATTACCTTTCTTGAGAACTTGAGCATTTAAGAAATATTTATATCGTGTTTTCATTAACGTATAAAGAACAACATCATTTAATATACTTTATTTCTTTGGCTCAATTTATGTTTTTTCTGTATAAATATGTCATATTTTGTCTCCTGCTTTTGTGAATATAATTATTATCACCCTTTTTTTTACATTTTATGTTAATGTGAAACATGGGGCTTTTATTGAATGTGTGCACATTTTTAAAAAAAGCAAAAAGAAGAAGTGTGTATGTGTGTACAACCAAACTCCTATCAATGCTGGGTTATTTTTGGAGGTTCCAGTCCTGTTCTTTGATGTAAGATAAATGTTGTAAATCCAGAAACTAGGTTCAAATGCTGTAAATAAATTTTAAGTATTCTATCGTGAATATTAGAAAATGCATAAAAAGAGATAAACAGAAAGTCACGAATTAGAGAAACATTTTTTGTATAAGTACCAAAAAAAAAAAAATCTTTCGTTTTCCTTTTATTTCAAAATGGGATTACATACGTTCACACGAACAATTTAGGATTCCGAAAAGCTTTTATATATATTTCGATAACTATTCTCACCTCTGAGGAGTCGATCCAAATGGTCCCAGAGGATCTCCCCAACAAAATGAGGTGCCATCGACAGAAACACTTCCTTTTCCAGCAAACACATGTCTTTTCCCTTCATCCTGAAGAGATCTGTATTGATACCTTCCAAACTAAATTCCCTGATAGCCCAGTACAGCCACCGGATGACATCCTCTTCACTCCATGTTCTTGGATCTACAAAAATCAAAATCAAACAAAACAAAAGTTTAATAATAATTTCACAAAACGCCCTGTCACTTAGTGGCATTGCATTGTATTTTTATCGAGGTTCCTCAATGCTATTTCGATACATTCCGCTCCATGCCAGCAATTGTTGTCATTAGCCAGCAGATGCTTTGCTAGCTCAGCCTTCACGATTTCCGGCGGGGGAGCACGCGTTCATTACCAAAGTGTGAAAGATAAACACAGAAAAGTGGTCGTATAAATGCGTGAACGGCTGATAGATGGTAAACATTCCACCTTAAGCACTTGATTAAAAAGGGATTTTGAAATCACGCCGGTGACAATGCGAAATGACACCAGTGTAAGATTTTAAATGCCGTTGGGTGAATGATGCTTTCTTTTAAAATTTATTCTAGCGTAGTAAAAAATGTTGTAAATTTTGATTGAATGTAGTTATTCTTCCATATTTTCTAGCTTGTGAACCAATACATAAAAATACAAAAACACTTTTTAAAAACTTTTTTAAGGTATCCGACTACATTCGGAACCATGATTTTGCAAATGCGTGTAAATGGATAATATTTATGATATTTAGTGTCACTTAGATTAGAAAATGTATATAAAATTGTTTTAAGAATAGTATTACAATAAAAAAATTATTTAAGTACAATATTTTGACAAAAAATGAACATAGAATGACCCATTTTCAAAATAGTCTCCTTTTGTGAAAAATGCTTCTATTATAATCATATTTTGCCTGTCTATAGCTCAGACCTCTCTACAGAGGCTCAGCTAGAATCTTTGAAATATATAACTTAGAAGTGGGTTTATCCATGTTTTACGACAACGGAGGGGAGAAATTTTAAGAAAAAAACGCCGATAATTATTTCAATGGGGTGTAACTCTGAAAATAATGTGAATTTTTCAAAAATCATAATTGAGCCTCTGAACAGAGACCTGAGCTATATACAGGCAAAATATTATTTTAATAGAAGCGTTTTTCATAAAAGGAGAACATTTTGAAAAAAGGTTATTCTAAGTTAATTTTTTGCCGAAATATTGTATTTAAATAATTTTTTGTCAAATGCTTAAAACAATTTTATGCATGTATTCTAATCTAAGTGACACTAAATATCATGAAAATTATCCATTTATGCGCTTTTTTAAAATCACGGTTCCGAACGTAGTCGGATACCTTAAACTCGTCTGGAAAAAAAAAGTTGATAAAGTTTGACCCAATTCACATATGTAATATATTTGTATATGCAAATATTTGCTATTTTCCGCGTATAGTTTGTAATACAAATTGAACTCTTTTCTTTTGTGAAAGTTTTGTAATACACACTTTTCAGGTTATAATTCATATTAAATAATTAAAAATTAAAAAATTCAATTAAATAATTAAAGTTCAATTCACAGTTAACTTTTCTTAAAATATTATTAACGCAATAAACACATTTCCCTAATAACTATAAAAATTTACTGTAGACACGTTTTTAACATTTAACTTTTACAATATTCAGTTTCTATGATTTATAGAAAAATATATAATAAATTAATTAATTATAATATTAAAATTAATTATATTATAAATAAAATTAATTATTATTTAAAAATTAATATTAAAATAAATATTAAATTATTAAAATGTTAAATTATTAATAATAAAGTACGGAAAGCATTTCAGAACTTTCTATATTCCATTGCTAAATTTCTAACAATTCCACAATGTAAGTAGTTTCTGGTACACGAAACACAATTTAAAGGTGAAACTACCTTTAATCAATTTTCTGACAACAATCTAATTCAGTCAAATTGAGATAGAAGGAAATAGGAACGATTCATTTATAGGTGTTGATGACATTAACTTCTGAGGATCGTGCACCGCAAGTCCATGCCGATGTAGAGGTATTGCATAAAGGCGGTCAAATACCCTGGCACAGAAGGAGTGTCTAAGGCCCATGCAGCTGGTCCCACTCAGCTGCTGTTGGAATCTTTTTTGGGCCATTGTTTAAAAAATACTACACTGGATATGTCTAGCGGCGGTTCATTGATGATGACGTCACTGCCATGGCGGTTCGTCTTTGTTCCGGAATAAAGAGCTCATCATTAAGAGATGGTGCCCATTCTTGGAATTGTTCAACAGTGTTTTCATTGCCATGACTCCTTATTTTATTTGAAATCGTTCGGAAGAATGTTTTGGTTTTTTGCTTTGGACAAAAGAGACACGCTGTCACGTGAAGGCTTACAATAATAATTATGGGTCTGTTTTTTAAACTGAAAAACTCATTCGCAATTTAAAATAAAGTAATCTTGTAGGAAAACAGCATCGCTTGGTTTTAGTAATGGAAAAATAAAAAAATATATTTACCTTTATATTTGTTTTGGTCTAATAATATATTTCAGTTGAAAATGTTTTTCTTTCTCCTATTAAAGCTATGCTTTGTCGAAGAACACATTTTAATTTGGTTATATTTTGTAATTTAGCTTAAAGTAAACTGTGAATTGCATTTAAACTATGTTAAATAGATTGAAGGATTGTCGTAATATTGATGGAGAGTTTAATTTCCTAATGAAGCCTTTCAGAACCTAAGATAGAGCTAAATTCTTGTTTAAGGTTACAAGCGAGAATGAGTGAGTGTTATCAACGTTGCACTATAAGCCAACAGGAGGGCTATTGGTGACGGACCTCATTATTTTGAATCACGGTCAAGTGACAAGGACGAAACCTGAGCTTGTACCCGGTGGCGTAACAGAGAACATTTAGGCCTCTCTATAAAGTCAGGTTTTGGGCCAATTTAAGCTTATTACTGGCCCCATTGGCACCGGCGGATTGAAATTTATAACCAGAAAACATGGTTGTCCAGCTTATATGGGCCCTTCTGGCCACATCCGGGCCCCTGGCTGCCCACCCTAAACGCGTAATGGATAAACCGGCACTGTCCCCAAGTTGGATTTTACAGGGTAGGTACTTGGCGACAGTCAGGCTTTGGACTCCCTAGAACCCTGTCCCCCAGGATGAGGGGTGTACGTTACGCCACTGCTTGTACCCCCTGCTCCAAACTACCACCCACCCAATGGAAGCGACTTTAAGCCACGACAGATTTAGCATACATCAACCCCTCTACACAGCGGGTCTACAGTGGTACAAGGGCTCGAACTCATGAAAAGTCAACCATGAGCCCCTAACCTTGACCACTAGTTTCCGCGGCCTTATAGGATAGAAAAGGGAACAGTTAATTTAAATGAGTGAGTGAATATTAACGTCGCACTATTCAGTTAAACGAGGGTTTTCGGAGACGGATCTCGTAATTTGGAGCCATTTTGGCACCTCTTTCATCTAACTACCACCTCATACCAATTAGAGGACATTGAGCCTCTACATATTTAACGCGCATGGCCCCATCTGCACGAAGGGTCTTCAGTGGCACTAGTCATGACATGCCAGCCACAGAGCCGTAACCACAGCCGCTAGGCTACCATGGCGACTAGAAGTAGATGGAATAAAGTCCTTAAGAAAAGTTTTTCAAAACTAAGTAACACAAAAAGTGAAAATTCTAAAGCCACCACAAAGGTTTCAAAGATCAATGAAGTTTTACAAACGCATCCACGAGAAAAAAATCTTTTAACTTTTGAAATAAAATACTTCCAATACATATCCCCCCCCCCATTCTGATCCGATATTCTACACATTCCAATACATAATACTTCAACAATCAATCAATCTTCTTAAATATTCGAGCTTCATTTACATACGATCGTCAAATACCTCTTGAATAATTAATAAGAGATCAAAAAATGCAATACTCGAGGGCAAATGTTGCAAGATTGGCAGGAGGATCGGTTGTTATCAAAGTGGAACAATAAATAAACAGCATTACAACGGAGTTCCTTTACCATCTGCTTGTTGCACATTGCAGCTGCTGCAAGTGCAAGTGAGGAGTCCATTTGGTTGGAAGGCCTTTGATTAATGAATACCTGAAGCCTTGCACGCAGGTTATGTCGTTTTCCCTATTTATGATGCCCTTCGGCCTCAGAATGGCACGCGCCACGAAGGTGGCCTCAGGCTTACTGTTGAAATACATGCAAATTACATGAACGCAAAGGAGGGAAGACTCCTGGCCAATGATTGAATGTAAAACGCAGTAGGAACGGTAAACGAATAGATTAGGGCGATAATTATGGAAATAAAATACAAGGCCTCAAGTTTTCTAGTTTGCCATCTCGATTACGAGTGGAAAATTATAGATAAATTGATCGAAAATATGCAGATTACATTCATGATAAAGAATGGTGATTATGACCTTGGATGACTGGAGGAGGACTGTCAAGGCATGTAGGATTATTATAAGTCCAAGACAATAAAGACTGATAATTTATTATCTTAAGTCATTTTCCCCTCATATTAACGTCTTTGAATTAAACATCGCATCTGCGAACAAACATTTTTATATTGTAGTATCATTATACAAATATACATATTATAATTTCATATATCCACATCCTTCATAATGTTCACATTCATATCATATGAAAACTTGTTTAAAGGATTCTTTTGAATTTGTATTACATTATAATCGGAGATCGAAGTTCTCAAATGACATACGTTTTATTATTTTTAAAGAAAAAAATCAAAGCCTTTTCCCTTTAATTGCATTTTGAAGTGATAGATATTTTTATTTACCAGGGACTCGATCCCAATGGGAGCCTCGTCAGCCTTAATCAGATCATGATTCGAATAATTTCAACGCTCGAATGTTGTTTCCGGCTGTATTCACCGAAAAACTGAATTTCAGACGATATTTCAACTGGCTATATGTGATGACCGTAGTTCATGTATAGGCCTAGGCCTACCTCCAAATACCTTCATTAGTCTTTCAGTAAAAAGGTGGCAGTCGGTCAAGCAGGTTTCTGCGATTACAAATCTTGCACATTAATTTGTTTCAGGTTATCGTTTGTACGAGTATTTGACAAAAGGGGCCCCTATTGCGTAATATGGCCCAATGCCTACTCCTGCGTAGGGGCCCAGTGCCTACTTTTGCGTAGGGGCCCAGGGTCTCATAAGACGTCCTTGTATGTTCTACAGATGAGTAGTGGTCACGGTAACCTAAGGGTCATAGTCACGAAGTCGTAGACAGCCACAATCCGAGCATTTGTGCCACTGAAGACCCGCCATACAGAGGGATGATGCACGTTAAATCTGTAGTGACACAAAGTCCTTCCGTTGGCGAGGTGTGGTAGTTTGGAGAAAGAGAGCCAGTTCAGGTATCGTCATCAATACTTGACCTTGGTTCAAAATTACAGGGTCGGTTGCTTATAGCCAGTGGCCAGTAGTTTTATAGCCAGTGGTACTTATAAATGAGGGGGGAGGGGGTCACGCGTCCGGACCTTCCCCCATTGCCCTTGATTTTTTTGTTCGATTGAGGATAATATTGTGTATATAGTACATAAAACTTAATCAAGTATTTGTTATTACCAATTTATTTTATTAATTAATGCTAATTATTAATTCAATAATTTAATTTTTACTGTTCTTTTCTCCCAAAACCAACAAAATCAAAATAAATATGCTTAGCGGAGGGTGTATTAAGGTATTATACGGGAATGGTGGACTTTCAACCTTGGACTCCCACTCCCCCTGAAACATTTTTCTGTGCACCACTGTTTTTATGTAATATTAAAATAAGCACTACAGATGAGTTCAGTATGAAAATACAGCACGCATAATTTTAATGAATCGCAGATTAAGGACGATTTAATATTAAATTGTATCTGTGATATATATAATTATAGTCTAAAAACACTTGACTATTTAAATCCTTTCCGATCATATTAATAAATCATTTCTGACTTTTGAAATAAATTTGACTTTCCTCTGAAACCTAACAAACGATAAAATTTACATCAATTATCATTTCCACATCAGTAAAAGAGAAACGAAATCGATTAAAAAAAATTTACGATCTAAAAAATGGCAGCACTCCAATCCTTGTCATTCCGATAACACAACGAAAATCCAAAACGTTCGGAATCGAAGCAGCTGACACAGAAGTTGGGAATATTCGTGCTGGCAGACATAAAAAAGGGAAAAAGAACAGAAAAAAAAAGAGAACATAAGGCAACAAATCTCGGCCCTCTTAAATAATATTCTTCTCAACCGAGCGAAAGTTGAGGCGGTAGAAAAATCAAATGAGATTTTCGTCCAGGTGTGTTCTACGGACACGGTCTGGCTGCTGTTTTTTCTTCTAAAAATAATCATTTCCCTTCGCCCACAATGAAACCGTTACTCTCACGGGGTTTAGTCACGCGAAGAAATTCACTCACCACGTCTTGGAGAAGTGCAGGATAACCTTCGGAAATTTAATATTAACGACATTGAACAAAAAGCCAATAGGCCAATTGGATCCAAGCCAACAGATGAGAGATTTCAGCGATCGAGAATGGAAACTAATCGTTATATAAGAGTTCGAATAATGGAATAATTTAAAATAAAACTCTTGGTACACTTTGAAATAATGTCATGTAGGATTTTTGTCAAAGCTGGCCCGAGGAAAAACGGGCCACCTGAAATCTATCAAGTGGAATTTTTTAATAATAATACTCATTAGGGAAAATAAAATAGTTTTTAATGGTTGTTATCCAATGTTATTGTAGAAGGTAGTGTAGATTACATCACGTAAAAAAAAAGAACGTTGTGTGTGTGGTTTCTGCGTTTATAAACTACAGTATTAAATTGAAATAAAAAAAGTAATTAAGTTAAATAATATTTACATTTTATATTTCTTTAAACACTTTAACATAAATTCATAAATGCTAGTTTCGAAATTATATCCATTGAATCACAAATAGACCACGAATTGTTTTTAAAAAAGAAAAAGAAAAGTATTCTCCCTTATACAGTTTTTAAATATGCCCCCCAATTTTTCCCCCTAGAAAAACGATATTTCAAAAAAAAAACAGCATTTTTTCCCTCAGTTTTCGAAGTAAAAAATCGAGGTTGCAAAAAACACGATATTTCGAATTTATCTTAAAAACTCCGACAATTCAACACTTATATCCTGCAGGTCCATGGAAGTCCCCGCAATTTTTTATCGTCACCGGGGTCAACGTTTGAAAATTTTCCGCGGCCCGCTGAGGGGGGGCCCTGATTGTTTATATTTTGATTTTTTTTTTTAACAATTTTAATTTAGTTACATTTAAATATGCCTTCAGAATAAAATATAGTTAAACAAAATGAATAAAAGTGATTTAATGAATATAAAGTGTTTTCCCCCGTGGAAAGTGCGCAAATCCGAGAGAAATGCACCATTTTTAAATAAAATGGCAATAGTTAATGTTTTTTTGGGCGGCCGGCACCATTTGATCCACGGCCCGGGGTTGCGGATCACGCTATAGCAAACGGGTTGGACTTATATGTTTTTTTGTTGTTTGTTCTGCGGGCTTCCTGTAAACCCAACCCCTTTGGGGACCATCTTATGCCATCCCTTCTTGTGTTTCCCGGTTCCTCACAAAAGACACTTTTTTTTGCTGTCCTTCTTAAGTGGGCAAAGACCGTCCGACTTGTTGTCAGCCGTCCACACTTTCGCTTAATACACGGTTTTCACATAAGTGTTCAGAAAGGATGTTCATAAAGATTTTTTAATTGGATTTTAAACCGTATAAAATTTATACTTATTGTTATTTTTTTTCCCCTTTTAAAAAAAGGCAAGCGTTTTATTTCATAAAACAAATTTAAATGTGTTAGGAAAAAAAAAATTTTTTGTTATTTTTTTTTTCACCCAAAATTAAATTTTATTGAGTTTTTTTTCCCCTTGAATTTCCAAAATGTATTTTTTTTAAAATAAGAAACATTTTTTAAACCTATCCCTTTCCCCCTTTTATAAAAATAAAAAATATTAAATCTTTTTTGGTTCTTTAAAGTAAGAAAAAATGATTAAAATTTTTAATTAAACAAATAAAATTCATGGTTTCCCCAAAAATGCAAATTATTTTCTTAAAATGAAATTTGGAACTATTTTTTAAAAAAATAAAAATTTTTCCGGTTTTATTAATTAGGAAACGTTAATTAAAGCAAAAAACTTTCGTCCGGGTTTTGCATTGGGCTTTTGGGGGGTCCCAAAAAGGAAAACCTATTGGGGTTGTTTAGGGGTTTTAATGGGCCAACATTTGTAAATTTATCCCGCCCCCGGGGGGGGCCCGGTTTGGCCCCACCCAAATAAAAATTAAACGGGGAGGCTTTGGCCGCCTTTTCTATCCTTTTTCCCCCGGGGGAACAACTTTACTTGGGGAAAACCCCAACTCCCAAACTACCACCCAAAAGGGGGCTTTAGTCTTGACAAAATGCATCAATTTTAAGACCCCGGATCTTTTTCCTATCGAATTAATTGGCCCCGGTAAAAATAATTTTGTTTTTGGGGGAAAAAATGCACAAAAAATTTATTTAAATTTTTTTAAATAATCAGTTATATTATCCCGGAAAATATTTTATTTAAAAAAAAAAAAAATTGTTTTCACCAAGATTGAATTCTGAGCATAACATTTTATTTTATAAACTGAATTCAATATTCATGAGACTATAAATATTCTAAAGTTCTTTCACGTTCTGTTAAAGTATTTAAAACTTGAATTAGTGAGTGTTTTTTAAAATCGTACTGTACAGCAACGAGAGGGCGATTGGCGACTGACCACAATTTAGAGCCTCGGTCAAGTGATGAGGATGACACCTAAGTTGGCATCTCCTCTCGAACTTCCACATTCAAGAAAACGGAAAATTTTGAGCTTCGAAAGATTTAACCGCGCGCGTGCATTAGCCCCTCTACACCACTGGTCTTCAATATCACTAGGGCTTGAACCCATGACTACAGCCACTAGGATACCCCGGCCCTCATTTAAAAACTTGAATGTTTAAAATAATATGTAAAAGTCACACTTAAAAAAGGGTTGAAATGGAAGAAAAAACAGAAAATAAGAAATTTTCGAATTTTTTTTAATAGAATATCCACAAAGTTTCTAACGAAGTAAAAAGAAAACGAAACAATATCAATGTTGAATTTACTTTTCGTTGACTTTTCCCACAGAGTTCAACATCAGTGTCCTAGGTCAAACCTCCATATCTGACATCCAAAGTGTAAAATTCAAATATTCGAACACGACTCGACCACAGAAAGCAATTGACTTCCCGGTCGTCGCCCTTGTCCAAAAGAAACGCACGATTTCGTGTGAGGAAGAAGAAGACAAGAGAACGATTCTTACATGCGAAATAATTCAGAGATCTAATTTACAGGCCTGACCTTAAAAGACATGAAGAATGATCCGCCATCTTGATGGAACGATCTCGTCTCCCGCAGGAATTTCGAACGTTTTCGCAAAAATAATTCAGGCCTTATTTATGGCGTGGTGATGATGAGAAATGAGGAGTCCACTGTCCGAATCAATCCAACGATTCATTACTGTCCGAACTTCCTTGATGGAACAGTCAAAGGAGAAAGAAGAGCGTAATCTAATACTACGAAATGAGTTATCCGGGGGGTTTTATATGACACTGTTCTGTTATCTGGAGTGTAAATAAGTTCTGGAGGTCATAAATAACTCTTCCGATTTTTGCTGTTAACTAATTATCTTCAATTAGTGGAAATTATTTGAGTAGGGGCCGATGCTATATCTCAGAAGGTTGTGTGGAGTTCTACATTTTACAAAAAAGGATATTGTTTTTATTTATTATTTTTATATAAAAGTCGATTTATACGGTGAGTCCCTTATAATTCACGGTATTTTTCCAGAAATGTCATGTTAGATATGATTGATATTGTTTATTAACGACTCACTTTAATGAAAACTCGAAAGTTATTGGCGTTGAAACCTCAATCACCACATCATCAAGGACAACTTTCTGCGAGCTTCCATATCATGCAGACGAGAGCACTTGGACCCTAACATGCACTGTGGGTATTCTATTCACCGGAATCGACCCCACAATTCGAGAGAATGAGTAAGTGCACTATAAGGCAATACGATGGCTATTGGCAACGGACCTCATAATTCTGAATCTCGGTCAAGTGCTGAAGACGACACCTGAGCTGGGGGAGGTTGGGGGGTTTTGAGCTCCGACAGCCTCTCTACATGGGAGACTTCAGTGACTCTAAGGCTCGAACTCATGACACGCCGACCACGAATTTGTGACCAGTGATGTAACGTACACCCCGCATTGCGGGGAAGCCCAGGATTCTCAATGAACTTTTACGATTCAAATGTACCCATTGTAAGATACGGCTTGGGACCAAAACCTGACTTTGTAGGGGGGGTCCTAATAGTCTCTGTTACGCCACTGTCCTAGACCACAACCACTAGGCTATCATGGCTACTCACGGATCGAGGGAAATTTGCCGGCTGTTAGTTCGCGACCCTGACCACTTGGCTACCATGGCCCTCCAATTATATTTGATATGACCAACTGATAACTAATTAATGTCTTATTTAGAATTAACTCAAATGCTATTGATGTTGTTGCCATGATAATTATTACGTATCATGGGTAAGTGATGAGGTCGAAACCTGTGATCTGGCTTTCTTCTCTAGTTAGATCCAAGATGTAGCAGTTTAAAAGGTGGGAAATGAACAAAAATAATATTTTTTTTTAAGTACTGTAAAATCCGGCGTATGACGCGCATCTATACTTTCAAGCTACATTTTTGAACTTTTAGGTATTATTGCCGTATAACGGTATTTCCTTTTTACGAAGAAACTTGAAAAATGTACGTACGCTGTGTTCATATGTTGAGCTCATCTATTCAAGGTATTGTTCCAATCTTTAGAAAAAAAATGTTACACATTTGTAGAATTACAACCCTTTAAGTTCATAAGGATTGTCATTTCTTTTAAATAAACAGTATTTTTATCTATGTAGAAATCTAAAGTTTTTCCTTGCTCATCTTTTTTTTTACTTTTAAAGCTATCATTTTTATACATGGTGTATAACGCGCACCCCCAAATTTTGATCTTATTTTTTGTGTTTCAAAGTGAGCGTTATACGTCGGATTTTACGGCATTTATTTCCTTTTTAACTATAAGACCAAAAAAATAATGTTTCTTCCTTTTTTAATTTTAAAAAAAGGTGTTGTGTAAAGGATGGGGCTATATTAAAACAGGAGTAGTCAAACTGATATCCCTCAACTCCTCTCATTTTAAAACATACATGTTATGAATCAAAGCGAACTATTGCTTTTTTATATGAGCGCACGCATGTTACACACGTCTCAATTTGTAAAATATCAACCAAAACCACTGCTTAACTATATTCCAAAGTTAATGAATGCCAGTATTAACTGATTACTTTTTGTTACAATAATAAGAAAGTTTGTGTTACTAGTTTTGCTACTAAGTGAAGCGTTCACGTACCTTCCGTAATGTGATATTGTTCCCGCTCTTTCTCCCAACTGCTGAAACTTGCAGTGATCGCTTGAGCCATCTTTTGATTCGTTCCGGGTGTGAGGGGAGGCACTTGACTCGGAAGATCTACAAACAACAAAAGAAAAACACTTTAAAAACATGTCTCTCTGTGACAAACCAACAATAAAAAAAAAAAACGTCTGGTTGAAACAATTGTCCAAAAGCAAGTGTCACTGGTCTTTTTTTCCACCCTCGAAATTAACTCTAGATTGTTGTCGAGGGAGTATATCCCTAGTGTTAACAATAACCTTGAAGACACTTTTTTTTTTGTATAGGGAAATAAAAATCGTATAAACCTAATCTTAACATCTTTCTGTTTTCCCAAAATCACAAGAAATTAACTTTAAACAAGCAATATATAAGAAAAAAAAAGTTTTTAAATCAATTCTTACTTAGGTCAACAAGTCAACAAAGAAAAATCTTTTATTAGTTATTTTTTATTAAATAGTTACAATTAATATAAATATATATATATATATGACAGATTCACATTTTTAAGTGACAAAATAGAAAGCGATTTTCCATTTTCCTTTCGATATAGGGTGTTGAAAAATTTTTTGTTTGTTACTATTTATTTATTCAGTAAATTTAATTATTCTAATAAAACTACGTTCTCAGAAATTAGGCCATCCCAGAGGGCATTCGAACCCATGACATTTGGATCAAAAGTCTAACACGCGATCCATTGCGCTACAGGCACACAACGAGGGATTTATCTTTGTATATATAATGATGGACTATTATTTTTGTTTGTTACTGTTTATTCATTAATTAAATAGAAATAATGGACTAATATTTTAAAAACTTTTTAAACATCAAGTGTCATCTCCTACAAGTTTTAAAAAATGTATTTGAACTTGAATGGATGAATAAAAAGTATTGTATGAACGATTGAAAATTTGAACAAGATATATATATATATATATATATATATATAAATAGATAGAGTGTGAACGAAATAGTAGGAATTGAAAAAATACATCCTGCAAAATCTCTTTTTTACTTCAGATGCATGTTTATACTTTGGTCAAAATTAATATTAAAGTTGTAACTGTATAATATGTATAATCCAAATCTTCATTAGTCAATTTAGAACTCAATGTTTGTCAGTATTCAGATATCAGTTGAGGAGATAAGGAGAGTAAAAAATAAATAGTTTGCTAAAATGTCTAACTTTCTACCTATGCAAATAAGGAAATTTTTGAGTAAGGAGAGCTGACATAGAGACAACATTACACATTCAGCTGATACGATGGTTAAGATGATGTAAATCAAAAACATTTGTAACATATGCCAGTGATTTTGCTTTGAAAACAACTAGATTAATACAGCGAATTGTTTTTCGGACAAAAACTACGACCTAGAAACTTAGAAATACTTTACGCAAAATTTTACATAAATATTTGAAATGATTTAATAATGAAAAATTTAATTCAATACGCAAGAATTTTTCTTGCGGTAATATGTATAAGTTAGTCAATGTGATTGATTATTATGACAGTAAAGTACTTTGAATAATTTAATAACTGATTTTGAATTTTTCATGATTGTGCAAAAGCATCAATTTTTATGTTCCTGAAATGCAAAGCAGCATTAAAAAGAATTTGCAGAAAAACATATATTCTGATGCACTTTTTTTTTAATGATAAAATAATTTATTAAAAGTTATTTTCATTGAAATGTCATGCGTTCACGGGACATAAGTTTTTCTCTTCGCCCCTCCCTCCTACTCCCCGAAAAGAAACTGCCCTTAAATCAGAATTCTAGTTGATGATTATACTTTCTATTTTAGTGCCGTAAGAGAACGAAGTATTTTATTAATTTCAAAATAAAAATTAAGTAATTTAACTTAGAGTGTAACAAAACTCATCGTCTTGCTTCTCAAAAATGTTTTTAATTAAAATTAGATTTTAAGAAATTTATCCTTATAACATCGAGAGTTCTAATAAAACATAATTGGCGATACTTTTTAAAAAATTCGTTCTCAAAATTGCGAGATTTAAAATTTTTAATACTTTGTTTACATAAAATGGTAAAAAAAAAAGGTAAGTGGAAAGTTGGCACCGAGACGTTTTCGAAATTTTTCTTATAAATACTTTTTTTACGAAGTGTAAAAAAATAATAAAAAAATTAATCAAAATACGTACAGCAAAAACACCTGAAAAATTTATCCATTTTGTTCCTAGTTCATAAATTATTTTACAGTAATAACTATTTTTATTACTCAAAAATAGAGAAGGAACTTTTGAAAGTTGTTTTTAAATTTTTCTTACACAAGCAAATCAAAGGAATGTAATAAATGCATATCAGTTATGTTCTGCACGCGTATATCAGCAAATGAGATTTCACAACAGCATATCATCCTAGTGTATCAGATTTCTCCAATTAATTATATTGTAACTTGTTTTTTGCTTCTAAATGTTAATCGTCACAGTAAAAAAGAGTTATTTATTTTTCAGAGTAATTTCAAACCAGAATTACAGCAGATGATTATTTAGACACAATCATTATTTTTTATAATGCAAGCTACAATGAAATTCAGAATATAAGTATTTATCAAAAATCTATTGGAGTGACTTCTCAAGTGAAATCAGGTATGAAAATACTTTAAAGTATTACTACGAAAATGATAACAAAAATGGATCATTGTGTGAATGAGCGTTATCATCCATAAAAATGAAAATAGAGCCAACTGTTCCATTAAGAATTCTCAACAAGGCTCAATATTTAATCCATATAGAACAATAGTTACGGTTTTTTTTTCTGAAAGAAATGTTACTCTATGTACTTGTTCAACGCGCGCGCGCGCGTGTTACATATACCCAGACCATAACACCACCACCTCCGTAGTCAGGGGCGGCTCTAAACACCGACAAACCAGACTTCTGCAAGGAGCGGCAAATTTTAAAGGCGGCATTTGGATAAATTTTGAAAAATTTTTTTTTGTTACAAAAAATTTGACATATTTTCTGAAATATTATCGAGTGTGATATTGGCATTTCATTTAACGTATTTTATTTTGTATGTTGTATATTTAATGACAGTTTTCTTTTATGTTGACAGTTGAAAGGTTCGAGGCAGGAGTATGTGTTCAAGCATGACATTTTATATGTTTACACATTTTTCACTAGTAACTTTCTCCCAATCCTAGAATAAGGTCACAAACGGGCATTCCTTTCACCTTTACGATGTCCGGTTTGAGCTATCCAAAAGGGGTCAAGGGTAATAAGAGGTTTCGGTAGATAGAAAGCCACAAGTGAGGTCCCCACCACTGGTAGATTATTTTGCTGGAGCAGGCCCTGCCGTAATGGTTCACTTCCTTGATGTCACGTTAGCTGACTCCCTTCATATATATAAACACGCCCAGAATCAGTATTCAAATTGAATTTTAACTCATCAATGAAGTGAACACAGGCCTATTGATCTCGAGTCCAAGGATGTTATTGTCTGCACTCTGTCAGGCGTTCTCTCCTGTAACTTGGAGGGAGAGTGATATAAAGCTTTCCATCCTTATACCTTCGATAAATATAATCGTAATAACCCTCTCAAATGTAGTAACAGAAGAATTGGAATCGAGTAGATGATTTCCCTTTATGGGCCTTGCAGTTAAAGCCAAGTAACGGTAATCCTGGCTTGTGGTGGCTGTTATAACTGAACTTCTGGATATTATTCTGGTCTCCTGGAATTAGTACCACACTCAGCAAACCGCGTTTCGTGTGCATTGAGCTATCTTGAATGCTACCTCAACCTGGGATTGGCCTACATCCAATCTTTAACTACTCTCTATCATAATCCATCATTCAGACGTTGTCTTTGGGCCATTGTTTGTAAAAGTTTCAAAAGTAATCGTAAGCTTTCAGAAACGTGAACTAAATTAAAACTGCACAGCATAATATGTGAAGTATGTGTCTTATCAGTCTTCTTTATTTTGCATAAAATAAAGGAACGATAATTCTTTGATTGGATTGCTATAAGAAAAGAATCTGTTATGTTTACCAATTTTCACTGAAAACAATTCAACACTTTTTGAAATGTTTGCGAAAATGTATTTGTTTTTTAACTTTTCTACACGAGTTCATTTTTACAAAATTTAATTGGGAAAATGGTAATCACAATCACAGTGGTACCTACAGCAGTGGTGCACACAGGAATTTTTCAGGGGGGAGGGGGGAGTGAGTAAGTGAATATTAACGTAGCACTATTCAGCTACATGAGGACTTTTAGCGACGGACCGCGTTCTTTGGAACCATGGTCAAGTGCGTGGACGACACCTGAGCTGGCACCCCCCTCTCCTAACTACCACACCACACCAACGGAAGGACGTTTCAACAACTCTTGACATATTTAACGTGCATCGTTGCCCTACACGGTGGGTCTTTAGTGGTACTGGGCTCGAACTCATGACATGCCTGCCTTGATCCGATACCTTGACCACTGGGCTACCGCAGACCTTAGCGGGGAGCTCCAGGGTTGGGAAGTCTACCTTCCCGCACAACCTTTTCTTTGGAATTTGTTTGTTGATTTTCGGGAACAAAAAACAGTAAAAAATTAATTTAATCAATAATTAGCATTAATTAATAAAATTAAATAATAAATTTTTAAAGTAAATCTTATATACTATATACACAGGATTATATAATCAATCGAAAAAAAAATCAGGCGCAATGGGGAGAGTCCAGACTCAGGGACATCCCCTCCCCTTCCTTCTGTGCGCCACCGATCTATAGCTTTGAATCTATAGCTACTTTTCATGTTCTATGTATAATTATTAAATATGAACTGATATGTTAGGATGTCTGATTTTAAGAATCACAGAATAAACGTAAAATATTTATTTAATTAAAAAAAAATCAGAAAATGTTAACGAGGAAATAGAAAGGCTTAATACAATAAATAATATGTGTACAAAGTAAATAATTAAGTACATAACATAGGAGTACAGGAGATTTGTTATGATTCTGATTTCGAATTAATTTTTCTTGGTATAATATATCTAATATATAATCGTTTAGAATAATTGCGATGAAACTGAAATCCCTTTAGTTATATTTTAAGGTTGTCTTCACATAGTGTTAAGTAGAACCTAAAGGCTCTCGACACATTTTTTTTTCAAACAGAAAAATAACTCAGCATTAATAAAATTTTCTTTCTCTTAAAAATTTAGTTTTTTTTTTTAGAGTAAAATTCCAATTTCTATACAGGCTTGTTCAGACAAGGGAAAATTGAGCATTTAAGGAACGTTTTTTTTTTTTTCTTTTAAATTTAAAAACGTTGTATGATAAAAAAAAAGATATATGTGCGATATTTTAATGAATTTGTATGAGAAATCAGCCGGAAAATGTTCTGAATTTAGTCTATGTAGCTTGGGGCAGCGGTAGCCCAGTGGTCAGGGTATCGGATCATGGCAGGCATGTTATAAGTTCGAGTTGAGTACCACTCAAGACCCGCCGTGTAGGGGAGATATTGCACGTTAAATCTGTCGAGAGCTCAAACGTCCTCCCGTTGGTATGGTGTGGTAGTTAGGATAGGAGGTGCCAGCTCAGGTGTCGTCCTCCTCACTTGACCATGGTTCAAAATCACGAGGGCCGTCGTCAAAAGCCGTTGTGCCCCTGAACAGTGCCACGTTAATATTCACTAATTCACTCACTCATTGGCATGTGGCTTACGCGTTTGGAATATTGCTCAATTTTAAGTAACTTTCCTATTAATTCATATACATGTTCTGTTAAAAAGATTTCATAAGCGTAATTAAATAACGTAACATGGTATAAAAGTTGAAAAAAAAACCCACCCCAATATTTTTGAATATAAATACTCATATTATATATATATATAATGCTGGAATTTTCTTATGAAATGAATGGGAGAAAATATCCATTCATTTGTATATATTCTTCGAAGTGCCTATTTAAAAAACTGCAGCCCATGCAAAATTTCTCGAAATCATTTTTAGACAATTATATATCTGTGTGGACAATAAATGCCCTTCGTATCTGCGTGGGTGGGGGCACCGCTTTTCGAAAACAACAGAGTAACACACAGCGATATTTCAGAACGAAAAACCGACCATCCCTTTGCGAAATACTTTCTTCAGTCCATTATGATGAAATGTGACGCGGAGATTAATCCGTCGAAGTTTTGCATTAACACGTTGTGACACATTTCTCGGACCAGTGCCTCCCGTTGTTTACAAAACTGACGAGGAGATAAAAAGAAAGGGCCCTTTGACCCACAAATCGAAACAAAGGATTGTACAAAGCGTCCAGTTAGGAGTGTCGCAATTGGGGCCGCACGTCGGAGTTGCCCAAGACCTTTCACTCAATGGACAGCGGACAGGGGTGAGGTCCGTCGCTGACCCTCGAGCTCCCATTTTTTGACCTGTGTCCACTTTTTAAGATTTAACCTCACGTCATCGTTTGACACACACACACCTTTTATGCAGACAGTGGTGTTGAAAGCAAAAAGGTATTGTTCATTTTAATTACAACTGTGACTTTTCCCTTCGGTTGACACGAAAACATTGGACAGAATTTGTTGCCATTTTAGAGACTATATTATCAGATGAGTACTTAATGTATTGCTTTTTTTTTGCACTGAATTTTCCTTATGTGGAAAAAAAAATGTAGGGAACAGAAAGAATTGGCACGGTTCGGTTGAATGGAAAAGTATATAGTTTTAATTATATAAAAATAATAATTCCATTAACCATTTATAATAAAAGAAAGAAGAAGGATGGATTTTTAAGAATAAGATAATAAAGAAAAGTGTTTCCATATATATATTTCACATATTTGAATGATTAAATGTGTAACAGTACTTAACATCATTAAACACCAAATGCCAACACGAAATCACCTGTCTAAACCAGGGGGTACTCAACCTTTTTTCCCGCCGGACCGCATACATATGGCAGATATTTCCTGAGGGCCGCAACTTGAAGATTAGTGGAAAAAACACCATAAGACAAAGACAACATTGGACACTTGGAAATGTGAAAAATTGATTAAAATATTAAAACTTACTTTTAGCTCTTTTAATACTATATTAATATCTATCAAACACACATAAAACGTTTTCTTTTTTTATGCATTTTTTACTGTGAGTTATGGGGTAGTTTCGGTTCCCTTTCATTTATGACCATACAAACAAAACTGCCAAATCGTTTGATAATTTGATTTTTTTTTCTTTTAACAAAGCCTCTCTTATTTTTATTTCAAACATTAATTTATCAAACGCAGAATGGCAACAAAGAGGAGTTTTGACTGAATTCCAGACAGAAATCAGTATTGTGTGTTTATAATTAAGAATCAGTTTCACCCATAAAATGGTCGCTACTCCAGTTCATTCCCTATTTCACTGTTATTTGTTATTATTAACCGTTACAGTTTCAAATAGAAAGGAAAAGTCTTGCAATTCGCACCCGTACGACATCGACTGCAAAATTGATCACTTTGATTGCTTCATTAAGAGAGGATTTTCATCTAAATTTTTAATACATTGTTTTTAAATAATTGAATTTTTTAGAGCAATGGGCCATGAGCCAGTCACTGAGAAAAACCCGGTGGACTACATGCGGCCCGCAGGTTGAGAATCGCTAGTCTAAGCAGAGGTTCTCTGGAGTTGCGTAAATTTTGGTTGTCTAAATCAGTGGTCCCCAATCCTCGCGGGGACCGATTCCAGGTCTCCTAAGGAACATTAAATTACTTCCATTTTATTTACTGTGGTGTAATTCTCTCGGTTTTGTGTGATTTTCTATAGATACAAACATCAACATCCCTACTCAGCGGGCCACGGTAATATTACCGAACGTTGACCGGTCCACTGCGATATAAGGGTTGGGGAGCACTGGTCTAAATGAGATAGCATGAAATTAAGATGAAGTTTAACTCCTGAAATTGTTACATTTTTTTAATCTATACAAGTAAATAAAATTGAAGTGTCTGTTTTGTAATTTCAAATTAATAGCTTTTTACTAAATGTATTTAAAAGTATATACGGTATTTAGATGAAAAAAATCAATTTTTAAAATATTTGTCTGTCTTTCTGTTTGTTTCGGCTAATCTCTGAAATAACTGGACCGATTTTAGAAATTCTTTCACCAATAGACTTTACCAGCGACATTATCAGCGAGTAACTGATAAGTACTTCGGGTATATTTTATCCCCGAATTCCTACGGGAACTACGCGGTAAAACCATGGGGCATTGCTTACTCCCCACCAAGTTGGCACAAGATTATGCATTTTATCAATACCGGAAATTTGAATACAAATTTCTTCCATTGGTAACAAATAACTGAAATATAGTGAGTGTAATTTAACATCTTTACAAAAAGCAATTTTTTAAAAGGTTTTTTTATTAAATGTCAAACGTTTATTCCATTACGTTTATTAAATGTCAAACTCAAACTTTGAGAAATGTTGCCAAGTTGGCTAGAAATTCTCTAGTCCGACAATCATAGAAATTTTAATGCAAATTTTCACTTACTTTTTAAAGAGAAAAACTACATGTTTTAGCGAATTGCGGGATATTGAAAGCTCTATGGTAATATTAAATGACACTTTCATTAAAAGTTTAAATTTTTTGAATATTTAATATTCTGAATTTTTTAAAAACTTTTTCCAATATAAAGCCATATTTTGCACAAAATTTTTCACTTATACTGAACCTAGGTATTTTAAGTGGAGGTATTACTATGACATCAACGCAAGTGAAGTCGTGGGTAAAAGCTAGCTTAAGAAATAAGCCTTGGTATGAAAGCACACACACACACACATTTACTTGTATTAAATTATTTTAATGGCACTTTTCTGGATTATGAACCAGAAAACGAGACTTCCAAAATTAGCCTTTGGAAAAGGGAACAAATACTTTAATAACAGGAGAAAAAAATGTAATTATATAAAAAAAAATATTGTATTCCCAAAATGATATTTTCAGGCCACTCAGCAACATTCGTAACTTCTGGTCATTATTGGCCATTGTTAATATGTAACAATAAAAATTTGCTACTCATTCTTCTCTCAGCATATATAAATTCAAGCGTAATATGATATTCCACTCATTATCTAATGTTCATTTCCTTTTTGAGGGAAATAAAAATGAATCTACATAAGTACTGAAATATCTTTTAGTTTCAGTTTTGATGATTACTATTCATTACGATTTGTTAAATCTCGAACTATGCTATACTTGAGCAAAATAAGTTCCATTAAATATGCAATTTTTCATAAAATAATTTAAAAATTCCGTGTTAATCTTAAGTTAAGAATAATTTTAACACACAGTAAAATAGATATATAAGAATTGTGTTTCTGCAACTATTGGGAAAAATAAAACCTGTGTTAGCTAAATAATTCTCATTTCACCTTTGCAAAAAAATAATTAAAAAGTTTTAGGAGTAGCCATCTAGCAGCGATTGGAACTATAATGCCTACCTCTACAACGAAACTATACAATAAATCGGTTTTCAGGTGCAGTTTTTTCTTGATTATGTATCATGCTCAGAATATTTTCTAAAACTAAACAGTTTAAACACGTTATTTTCACCGTACCTGCATCAAAAATGTTTATTGGAAGCATTTCATACAACTTTTTCGACGAATTCTGCTCACCTGAATTTTTATGGTTAAGTATGTTTAAATTTTACTTTAAAGTAAGAGATTGGGGGGTGAGTTATATAAAAGTTTCAAAAGCGTCGCCATTTACTCAAAAACCATACTAGGAAATTTAATTTTATTAAATTTCGAAAATGTCAGACTTAAAATTGCAATCACCATTGGAATAAAGATTACTTAAGTTTCTTACTGTTTTGATAACAATCCTATTCTCTTAAAAATTGTCGAATTATTTTTATATTTATTTTCCTGAGGGTTTTTTTTCCTCTTTACCTTTGTACTGACGACGCTAACTATCTGCAAATAACTACCACTTTATAACAAATAACAACTTTATTTACAGCTTCTAACTACTCATATATACCTTATGACGGGGCTTTATCGCGATTTCCACTAATTGTCCTCTTGGGATTCTTTGGGGCCAGAATAGCAATTCTTTCCAACCAACTCAAGAGAACGTGAGTATGCAAATTAGGAATTATATAAATATTGGAATGTTGGCAGTCGCGAGAGTCGCTAAATGGAGAAGTAAAGCTTAGCTTACTTCTAGCAAAGTGAAGTGAGCTAAAAGTCTAGAAGAGGAGCCTTAATTCTGGGAATTGGCCTAACAGTGCCGGTGTAGATAAGTCAAAAGTGGGTCCGAGATCAACGGAGCATTGCCTAAGTCAGAGCCAGCCTGATTAAAGGTGGAATAGATGATTTAAGGACAGTAGCTGTTTACTCAGGAAATAGCGGTAAGCTAATTCATCTAAACCACGGGTGTCCAACACGCGGCCCACTGACACTTTTTTAAAAAAAATTTAAATATCAGATTTTTAAAGTTTTTCATTTAGAAATTTATTTGAGGGGAAATATATTTACTTACAATGAATTTGTCTGTTACCTGTTCTTGTTTTAAAATAAATCCTTTTTGATAATAGAAATGTCCTTTAAATCAAAATAGATTTATATTTTATCAAACAGTTACATTTGATTTTACTACCATAAATTACTTTTTAATAAATTTCGAATTGCATTATGCATATCCTTTACTATGGGGATGGTACAGGATTCTCTGTGCGTGCGACTTTCGTTTCTCCTCCTCCTTTTCTGTTTGGAGTGCCCAAAAAGCAACAGGGTGTCAGAGGTTTTTTTAAAGTTTAAAAAATATATTCAGGACAGTTAAGGTAAAGGACAATGTATACTTAATCGCTTGCGAATGACAGCACTATCAAATTTCAACAATGAGTAACGAGAGATCAATTAAATAGAAACACCGTAATTTTCAAGAAAATGGCAACTGTAATATTTTAAACATTATTTGATCATTGCATTATTACATTATATAAACATTATTATATTATCTATGACTGTACACATGAAAAATAATGAAAACAATAATAATAATTCATTCTGTTTTAAATTTTCATTCCAATAAATGTTTTTTGTTTCCAAATCTGATATAAAGATACATATTTTTATGTGCGGCCCACGTGATTATAATATTTTTCCGAAGTGGCTCGCAAGGTCATTTGAGTTGGACACCCCTGATCTAAACTATAAGGATAGTACGGATACTATTAAGTAGAAATTAATAGATAAATATAGATTCAGTTGTTAATTATCAGTAATACGTTTAGCGTCTACTCACTCGTGATCAATATCCTCCTAGACCAGTATTGTTGTTGTGCATATTATATATATATAAATCACAACCAAGATCATAATAAATTGATTTTAGTATGGCAGATTTTAGTGATTCTTCCTTCCTTCCCTCAGACATAGGTCGCTTTAATAGAGGAGAGAGGGTGTCCCCAATGGTGGGGGCACCACAACCTTATTCATTACTAACTACTCGTATATCTCTCACACCTTATATATAATACCTCTCTCAAACTCTACTCAAACTCTCTCTAATGTTCCTTCTTCCTCTCGTCAAACACACAACTCCCCACATTCTCGGTGATACACTTATACAGTGTCGCTGTTGAAACAGCGCCATCTATAACCTTAACAATCCTTATAACATTTACAAGGTTTTTTAAAGAATTTAACTCAATAGATAGGTACATCAGATAATTTATTTTTATTAATTCAAAGGACATTAATATCCGAGCATTTGGTAGCCAAAAAGGCTATCTCATCCATTATCTACAAGTAAATGAAACTACACAAACCAATTCAGAGTCACTTTTGCAAATACAATTACTTATAAAAATCGTAAGCAAATTAATGATAATATCTCTTATTTATGTTTCTTTTTAATATTTTAAAAAGAATTCTAATGAGATATATTTTACTGCGCAGAGCCAATTTACAATAAAACAATCTACTCGACACACCACTTCATTATGTTATGATGGTTATGTTGAAAAACTTAGTCACGATCCATATACCCATACCATGAACTCATGTTTTGATGGACCAAAAACATCCTTTTTTTTCCCGCATAGAAATTCAATAGTATTTATATAAGAAACTGCGTCTTGAAAGTATTTCAAAATCTGAATATACTTTGTATGCCTTGAAAAGGTACAATAGAGCAATATTTTCTCATTATATATAAAAAAGTTTTTCATGGTGCTGTAATAAGTTTATTTACATTTAAGGTGTAGTTAGTAAAAATGGGGGCGTAAAAGTTGAATTTAATTGAAAAGAAGCACCAAGAACGAATTTTATGAAAAAAAGGAACAAATGAAGAAAGTATACAAAATAACAGCAATTTTTATGGAGATTAGGTGAAAATTAGAACTATATAATACATGTAAATTACAGTTTTACAATTTGAGCAATGAGTATGAACAGTTAAATAATTTGTACAATAGGGGTTAGTCCCCCATTAGGCGGACAGAGGATCCTCCAAATAATATTGTAAATAAATCATATTTATGTAAAAATGTAAATTAAAATTATAACATTTAAAATTATATAAAAATGTAAAGAAATATTTTTTAAAATAAAAAGGGGATGAATTCATGCGATATCTTACTAATTCAATGTTTTCGAGTCAATTCCTACTTTGTTCAACAAAGAAAAATTTTATTTTAGTTACTTTTTAATAAATAATTACAATTAATATAAATATGTATATACATATGACAGAATCTCAATATTGTGACAAAATAGAGAAAGCGATTTTCCTTTCTATATAGGGTGTTGGACTATTTTTTGTTTGTTTGTTACTCTTTATTCATTAATTAAATTTAATTATTCTAATAAGACAGTATTCTAATAAGACAAATCACATTTTTAGAAATTAGGCCATCCCAGGTGGGATTCGAACCCACGACCTTTGGATTAGGAATCCAACGCACTATCCATTGTGCTACAGGGACACAACGAGCGATTTTCCTTTTTATATATGGTGTTGAAATATTATTTTTGTTTCTTACTATTTATTCATTAATTAAATTAAATTAAAGAATTAATATTAGGAAAAACTGCATTAACATCAAGTGTCATCCATTACAAGTTTAAAAAAATGTTTTTGAACTTGAATGGATGAATAGACAGAAATTTATTAACAATTGAAAATTTGAACAAGATATATATTTATATATAGGGAAAGAGAGAACTACTAGTAGGAATTGAATAAATAGCCTTTTTTACAACTTCACAGTACTATATAACTTCCGAAAAATAATTAAGTTTAGATACGTATATAAATAAGAACATTTCAAGTTTTGAGGCAAATAATCTTTTTAACAATACTCTTTTAATCATTCATAGTACACTTCCAAATAAATACACTTCAGTCAATATAATGAGGAATATAAAGATCTGAATCATTATTATTTAATGTCAATCCTATCCAGTAATGTAATTTAGTATGGAAGAAAATTACACGACACTAAAGACGAGATTTTGAAGAAAAAAAGGTTTCTTTTGGTAAAAATGATACTCTTAATTAATTCTTAAATAATTTTTTCCAACTAATGAAGGTAATTACGGCAGAAATTGAATTATTACCAAAGAACATTGATTTACATATTAATGATCTTTAGTGTTAATGATCAAGTATATTTATGACTGGTAATTATAAGTATGAAAAGTGTCAAATATATCTAACACGGATGAATTATTGAAGGCGAAATTTGGGTAGGAACACATGTACAGTAAGATAGCTGTAAAAATATTTCTAACTATAGTCACAGTTAATACTTTCATATGGGCATAGATTAATGTAGGATGTTTTGTGGATCTGCCTATGCTTTTTGTAACAGGAAGTTCTTATTTTACTTTAATATTTATTCTACATATATTCGATTATTTTAATCCATATGTTGAATTCCACATTCAAAAGTAAATCATAGCAAGGAATAAAACAGATGGATAATACATGCCTAAGAAATGAGAATACTAATGGAAAAACATTTGATTTAACCTAATAGAGTCGTTATGCAATTCCAGAATCATAACAGATATTTTTATCCAATTTTAGTCCACACAATTTATGGAAAACTCTATTACAAGAATTATAAATATATTCAAGACTATATCTGTAAAAAATATTCACTGTTAATCTGTTAGTCTTTTGTAGTCTACAAGAAAACCTATAATGGTTAAGGCAATGACTATTTTAGTCGAATTTTATCATAAGAATATTAACAAATAATATAAAAACAAATCAAGGCAATTCCTACTTAGATCAACAAAGAAAATTTTATTTGAGTTACCTTTTATTAAATAGTTAAAATTAATATAAATATGTATATACATATGACAGAATCACACTATTAAGTGACAAAATAGAAAGCAATTTTCCTTTCTATATAGGGTGTTGGACTATTTTTTGTTACTATTTATTTATTAATTAAACTTAATTATTCTAATAAAATAATATAGTAAAAAGAAATCACAATCTCAGGAATTAAGCCATCCTAGGTGAGATTCGAATCCACGACCTTTGAATTAGAAGTCCAACGCGCTATCCATTGCGCTACAGGGAAATAACGAGCGATTTTCCTTTTTATATATGGTGTTGGACTATTACTTTTGTTTGTTACTATTTATTCAAATTTTTTTAATTTAATGAATTAATATTTGAAAAAACTGTATTAACGTCAAGTGTCATCCACTACAAGTTTAAAAAAATGTATTTGCACTTGAATGGATGAATAGAAAGTATTTTATTACCGATTGAAAATTTGAACAATACACACATATATATAAATAAATATATATAGGGAGAGAGTTAATAGTGGTAATTATAACTATAAGTAGGAATTGTGAAAAAAATATATTTCATGATTGTTATAAGGGAAATAGGGGAATGTTTTATAATTACTCTCGCATAACAGCGAAAAATGAAGCTCTTTAAACCTACATAAATCAATCATTACTTTCTTATAACAAAATCACTTTTTTAAAGTTTCTATACTGTATTAATGTGTTTTGAACCATTATTTTTTCCCATCATAGTAAAAAAAATTAGTGATAAATTAAATCCTTATTTATTATGTAATATATAATACGTCACTTAAAAAAAGGCATATGAATTCCATGTTATATTGTTTCAAACCTTTTAATAGGTTTTTTATTCGAACCCACTAAAAAATTCCGAAATACCTTGTAATAATACTGATATTTATTATTATCTCTAAGATTACAACATGGCGTCCGATTCAGCCATCTTGTTTTGTCAATGTGACATCACTTCCGATTTGGGATCGGGCACGATATGGATCTCGGCGTGATACGAGCCAATCAGAAAAGTTTAATATTCGCAAACGGTGCAGAGGGATACCGGAAGTGCGCTACGTCGGCCAAGGCAATACAAAATTGAGATGCTGGCCGCAAAGATTTCTTCTCGCCAGCAGAAGTAAAAAAGAAAAGAAAAAAAAACGCGCATTAAACGAACCATTTCGATTTCCGGACCAGAGGCCGGATATTTACACTCTTTGAGTGCGTAACTCGACCCGCTTTTCGATATATTTACGGCAATTACAGACATGTAGATAACAATGCGCTTTTTTTGAAACCCTTCGCGAATTTTGCTGAATTAAAAATAACAGCTTTCGATAAAGTGATCGGAAGACAATGTAATTTTTAGGTGGTATTTGTTCTAGGAGATTCGATGCACTGTAAAGCATATGTAAGCATAGAAACAAGTGCCTATAAGATTTAAAAGTGAGTAAGATACAATACATTCACTTTCATTCAAGAGCATATTGATGCATATCTACTCGCAAATACCCTCCGAAATCATTTTTAATCAACAAAATCAACATAATTTTAAAATTTAGTATAAAAAATTAAGGTTAATCAGAAAAATTAAGTCAAATATGATATATGTTTGTTCGAAATCATTATGTTTAAAATCGAAAAGTATTTAAAGGCAATTTTTTGTGAGTTATTGATTATTTACTGACATCCCTCTTATAAAGCAACGTGATTCATTTTATTTCCAAGGTATCCCAACTCCTCTAAAATCACGATTTTTTTTAAAAAATTGACAATTTTTTTTAATAGTTTATTTTAAAGGACATTTTATTAGCTTTAGAAAAATATCAAGTTTATTATTTTCCGTTCACTAGAACAAAAACTACAAGTGTTTTAGTATAAAAGCAGATGCCATAACTTTACATAAGATGTCAAACATTAAAATGCGTTTTACTCGAAATGTGTGCTTTTTTTTCTAAAAGCTCAAATGGGCACAGCGATTGCTCAAAAAGTTTTTTAAATAATTTGCTGAAATTTTTCTGTATGTTCTGTATAACAGTAGAAGTATTTCAACCTACTGATTTATTAATCACTGTTTTATTACAAAATGTACTGTTCTTTATGTGAATATAATCACTGTTTTTTAAACAATTTCATATAATAGCTAAGGTAAAGTGTTCTAGTTTTTGTAAAAATTAAAATATCTCTTATCCTGAAGGTTATTTGAAAAAGGGATAGCAAAGTAAATACATGACAATTGATCGAATTCAAGTCCCAGCCGCACTAAAGACCCGTCGTTACGGGGGCTGATTGACGTTAAATTTGTCTAGGCTTAAAGTTCTCCCCCCCCCCCCTCCGTTGACGTCGTGTAGAAGGTAAGAGAGTGAAGTACCCACTCGGATGTCGTTATGGTCGCTTGACCGCGGTTTAAAATTATGAGATGCATTAACAATAGCCCTTGTGTTACTAGCGACATCAAGTTTCAAAGTAAGACGTTTAATCAAATATCAAACCAATCAGCATCCCGTTTTGGTAAAGGCTTCGAACACTGGCAGATTTTACATACATTAGTCTCTCAACACGAAGGTCTTTTGTAGAACTGGGATTCAAACCTTCGACTGGACTGAAAAGACACTGGCCAGTCTCACGGCTGGCGTCGTTCATAGATTCCACTTAGGTACCATGGTCGCCATACAGGAGAAAACTGTACAATTTGTCTCTAGCACATACAAGAGAATTTATTAATTACTATATACATTAGACGTAAGGAAAATAATGCTTGATTCTACAAGTCTCTCTTCAAGCATTTCCTCCATTTATGCGTTTGCATAAAAATCTCCCAACAATGTTAATTTTTATTATTGATAATGTCTTTCCCTTTTTCGCGCTTCCTAAATAAGAAATCTTAACAGTGCAGTTCATTTTTAGACCTAAAATACATTACAGCAATTTAGTTAATATTTTCTAACGTAAAAGTTTAAATTCATTATTATTAAAAGTGATCTATAATAAAAAAAAAAAATTATTCTTATTTAAGTTTTTTAAACTTAGTTTATCAACGGTTGCAGCTTTAATAAAGCTCTATATTCCCTAATATGTAACACTTTAAAAATCTCGTGTAATAGGTTAAAACTAACTGTCACAGTTAAGCTCTAATTTGATACTTCACCATATAACATATATACAGATTTAATTGATCTTTGGTAAAAAATTAAATTTCAAACGGCCATTCGATTGAACTCTTAAACTAAATAGAATACGTCATCTAATCAAAATAGAAGATATTTCTCATGTAATATGTAAAGTCAGTGGAATTCTCTTGAAACTATTCGACATACTATCTATAAATACCCTTCACAAAACTTTTCTTTAAGTATCGCGACATCATACCATCACTCTTTCAGAAAGATCTCATTATATAATCTTTGCGCATTGCTTTTTTTTCAACCAATGTGGGTTTTTTTTTCTTTCCCCGTATAATTTTTACGAACTTTAAATGCAAAACATATGGAACAAAGATGATATATACAAGGTTAAAAACTTATACCATAGATTAACTTAATTAAGAATCACGTCAGATGTTAGGGAAGTTTGAAACGTGTTTTATTTCATTTCTAATCGTTCCTATAATATAGCAAGAGAGTTTTGAAAAAGCTTCTATAAACAGCTTTATAGTCCATATTCTTCTATATCGAATACCCTCTAGGAATATAAAAAGCAGGGGTTCTAAACAAGGACTCTTCTACGGACCTCTTGAAAATCTGTGATAAGGCTTCAGGTGGTCAATGATTTAACACATTCGCTGTCGCGACAGATTGAGACGTGGGTCAAATTTTGTTCATATTTTTTTTTAATACTAGCGCGTGGGTCCTTAATGCCCATTTGCACCAGAGTTAGGTTTAAAAATTTTTAACTGAGTATTTTTAAAACTAAACATCTAAAAAGGACGCTATGGAAGTCTCTTTCTACAAACATTAAAGTGCATTTTATCCGAAGAAAGTGTTTTGGTTTTCAAATGTTTTTCAACTAACAAAATGTGAGCAAACTTATACACTTTATTTGATATTTTGTAAACACTTTTGCTTTATTTCAAATACTACATACTTTCATATACATTTGCTGTCGTTTGCGTAGCTTTGGAACCAGGGGTGTAGCTACCGCCGTATCAATGAGACGGAGCCCTCAAGCTTCAGGGGCCCTAAAATGTGTTAAGAAGAGATCGTAAAATATTGAGAGCCCACACCAAAAAGGGACTCCAAGGAATTTGGATTCGGGGTCCACTCAGGACTAGCTACGCCTGTGTTTGGAACTGTAATGATCCCACTGAAGGTAATAGACAGTATTTAAATTGCTTTTATGTCAATGGGCTTGAAAAAATTCAAATGGAATATAAATAGTCTACATAAATTAGAAAATTTAAATAAACCCGCGTAAGCAAACAAGTGGTTGCCTAGCAATCGTGGGTCAGTTAAAAAGCTTGCGTGGGTCAAACACTGACCCACGGGTCAGATTCGCCATCACTGGCATAGTGCTACCTCGCATGAAGGCAGCGCTCTGGGACGAGTAAGTAATAGGCTTTATAGTAATTCGGCTTCTGAGGATGGATATACAAATTTTACTGGCAGCGAATGTGTTAAGCTGTGCCTAATCGATACTCTGACTTGTCACGCTTACAATTAAATCTTTTATTGAAATTTTTACTCATATAAAGCATTTACGGGGCTCAATATTCTCAGATAGAGAAAGATACACAGTATTTTATTGCAACTCATTTTTATTACCAACGTAGTTACTTTCTCTCTGTAATATACGATTTTAAAATCGAAAGAGGCTCTAAAAAGAGATCTGCGACTTCATAACCTGACAAAAAGATATGTGAATTATGAAAGTTATGTCCATGTTATTCCAATAGGGTGATATGAGACAAGCTGAATAGACACTACATATGGACGCCCTTTCACATAAATTACGTACTTCATATACATTAGAATTTCTTGTAAAATAATACTTTACATGGAATACAATACAATTTCTCGTAACATAAAATACGAATAAGAAGTGAATATAAAAATATCGGAGGAAATAAAAAGAATTTTCATTCCTTCGGGCACTCAAAATCCTTGGAGGACGACATTTGGTCCCAGTTCTCAATTCCTGGCATGTATCTTATGCCAATTTTAATGTTTTTGTTGATTTGCTCTCGTAGCTTTACAAAGAGGATAAGTAGAGGATTTTTACCTATTAAATAATGATTATTATATTTACTGTTTTACAAGAAACAAGTTTGTGCCATCCTTTTTACACTCCAATGGTTAAAAAAAGACCAGTTACCACTGCTTACCTCTTTTCATATTAATGTAATTTTTGGTGTCTCTAGCAAGTTTTCGATATTTAAAAGTAAAAAAAATGCACTTATGTCTTTCTTCGATTGATTGATTGATTGTGGGGTTTATTGGCGCAAGAGCCGATTTCGGCTATACTGCGCCAAACATTCGTTGAAGCATTATGTCTTTCTTTTCGAATGCTTATATCATTGCAATTAAATAACCAATCAAGTGATGAAGTTCCTTTTCTCGTGAGAACTATTTTTGTTTTACATTTCATTTTAATGTAATTTTTTCTATTGATAAATTTCCTTCTCGTTTTAAAAACGGAATAAGATCCCGTGAAATTCTCTCTAGTACAATCCAATTACAAAAACTCTAGTTTTAATTTTTTATAAGCTTGTTCCTTTTTTTGCCTCTATATTAACTTTTCCTTTCTTCCTCAGTGGCTCGAAAGCCCAGGGTAGGCCTTCTCAAGAAGCCTTTTCCACACACACACACACACACAGGCTAGTCTTTTTTCTGCTAGTGTTCTCCAATTTTTAGTTCTTAAAATTAGGAGATCTTTTTCCTAGGCCATCTAAGATTTGGCATTCCCTTTCTTCGTGGCCGTTCCCTTTCTCATCATTGAAGACTTTTTTTAGTGGAGTTGTCTATATTAACTTTCAGAGAATTTTTTTTTTCCAAATAGAAGCACAAGCTTTAAAAGTACTTCTTTTACATCTATTAACCAGTTGACTGTAATTGACGAGTATACTCGTCATGGAGAAGTTGAAGGATTTTGTGTTATGACGAGTATACTAGTCATGCGTAAAAAGTAGTGACCACTGGCTATTTAAATTGTAATTTTTGAGAACAAAACATATTATCGAATTTCAAGATGTTTAGAATATTTCGAAGCTAGGCAGGAGAAAGCTGATAAATAAAATTATGATAAAATTTGTGGTATACTCATGCGTCTCCACGTGCACCGGCTAAAACTGTATATAAGTTCGCATTACGATGATGCAATGATAATGTTTTTTAGATAGTAGCCTAAAAAGGACAAAGGCAAAAGTCGGAATGTTGATTTAAGAATTTAAATTCCCTTGCCTTTATATGTGTTAAATTTTTATTGCGTTTCTCGAGTAATATGTATGCAATATATGTTTGTTAACCAATTAAATAATTATTAGTAACAAAATCGGAAATTTTTTAAAATAAACCCATTTTTTTTGTATCCAATATTTTAACATTGACACTAACTCTGTGATTCACGAGTATACTCGTCATTGCTCGACTTCCATGACAAACATAGTTGCGCAATATGAAACAGGTGCGACACCTACTCTGTGATTGACGAGTATACTCGTCATTTCTCTCGACTTCGTGACACAGTTCGCACTCTCAAACGGTTGCGACATTTACTCTATGATTGACGAGTATACTCGTCATTGCTCGACTTCCGTGACAAACATAGTTGCGCACTATAAAACAGGTGCGACACCTACTCTGTGATTGACGAGTATACTCGTCATTTCTCGACTTCGTGACACATAGTTCACACTCTGAAATGGGTGCGACATTTACTCTATGATTGACGAGTATACTCGTCATTGCTCGACTTCCGTGACACACATAGTTGCTCATTCTCAAACGGGTGTGTCACAGTTAACTGGTTAAAAGCCATTTTTAATATACATAAATTTTACTACTCTTTTAATTTATAAATATTGTAAGATTAAGAAAAAGCATAAGCATAATTTCAAGTATTAACTTATCAAAACTGGTTCTCTACCGAAGCGTAGTAGAAAATCTACAGCAGATTTGATTACGCAATGAAATAAAAGATATGAGAAATGAAGCCTTATTATAACTTCTACATATGAATATAGATGATGGAAAGGAAACATACGCATTTCATAATTCGTGTTAGGTTTCAAAAAGAATAATCGTTACTCATGAATAATCTCAAAAAGAATAATTCATTTCAAAATATGATCATTTTGTCAGATGAACAAATCTAATTTTAAATTTAACTTAATTTTTATATAACGTTAAATAAATGTTTGAAAAACCAGTGCTGAAATTATTCTTTTCGTTTGATTTTAAGACTATCATCTTGATAAGAAGAAAAGAATAATGATATCGTATTTGAGCACTGGCGTAGCTAGTTCTGAGTGGGCCCTGTATCAAAATTCTTTCAGGGCCCTTTTTTAGATATAAGAACCCTGTTAGGGAGACTGTAGTTACACATATTCGGGCCCCTGTAGTTTAGGGGCCCCGTATCATTGATACGGCGGTAGCTACGCCGCTGTATTTGAGTACAGATTTATAAACTGAAATGGTCCCAAATTTAGGTTCGTCCTTCGATAGATATGGAAATAAACGTATAAGTATTTCATTAATTCAAAAGGTTGACAAAAGAAAATAAAAATGATTATTTAATATTCTAAATAATATTATTGCAGTCCAGAATTTGATGAAACATTCCCTCTTTTGATAAGGACATTCAGGACATGTGTAAGTCCTCCTTAAATCTTGATTATACATTTCAAATTTAGGAAATTTGAGGGAGAGATACCAATCCATTAAACGATTTCTTTTATTTCATATAATTTTTTTCTAATTTATTTTATTAAAAATTGTTTTGTTTATATTAATTCTTAGAAATTATTGTATTATACTTATTAAATTGTGCACATCCATAGAGGTATTTCACTTCTTTTTCCTTATTCATGGTTTTCATTGTAAAATTCTTGTTTGAACACTTTGGTATACTGCACTGTAGAGGACAATAAGTGAATTAATAACAAAAAAGCGCAGCAATTGATATTTTTAAATATTAAGTACGTTTTAAAGTACGTTTTTAGCTTACTTTTAAATTAACATTTAAGAAAACAAAATTAACTCATTAAATCATTTTAATTAACTCATACAGCGTTAATAATCTATAACACTATCTATCTAAAATTTGAGCATGGGTATTTTAGTGAAGTGATCAAATTTATAAACGTGGGCAATTTCAAGTTCAAAATTTCCTATTTAAAAAAACTTTTTACAATTTTCAAACTTTTAAACCAAATATGAATAACCAGGTATAATTATAGATACTTTCTTTAGTTATAACTACAGATTTTATAAAATGAACTGCAAAAAAAAATTATCATATTACAATTTCTCTTTTTTGGAAAAAGGGATAGTATATATGGATTTAAATAGAATTACTATTCTTTTATAATTACCTTGTCTAATTAAGAACACTAAACATTGATTGCCAAGCTACGGAAAACGCCAAAATAGATAGAATAGTCTTTTCTAAAAATTTGCTTTTCAACTATATGGTTATAATTAAAAACATTTTATAATGTATCAACTGACACTCGATTAATTTACAGTTTGTATTTAAAAATTATTTTCTAAATTTTCAAGAATGCGAAAGTAGATATTGAATATCTTTTTATTATACATTAATATTATTAGACAAATGTTGAAATATGATTAAAAAATGAATGGCATGTACCGTTACAGTACAATCAAAACATCCTTTATTATTTTCACTGATGCAACACACAAGTAACCGAAAAAAAGAAGAAAAATTCCAGGTAAGCTAAAAAGTATAAAGGAGACAAAGTCAGTAAAATATTTTAGATTCGAAATGCTGACATAAACAGGCATGAAAAATAATTTTTCTTGTATTGCTATTTTACTTTCATTTTGCTACTATATTACATGAATTATTTAAGAAAAAGGAAAGTTATATCCACTGGCGTAGCTAGTCCTAAGTGGGCTTAGTATGAAATTTTCAAGAACGCTCTTTTATGAGATCTCTTAAGATGTTACGATATGTTGAGGCCCCTGTAGCTTTGGGGCCCTGTATCATTGATACGGATGATACGATGGTAGCTACGCCCCTGGTTATATATCACTAGTTCTACTAACTATTAATTTTAGTATAAAAAGTTACAGAGAACTGATTTTTCCTGGTTTCCTTAAGTGAAACAATAAAACAGAAAAATTAAATTATTTATAAAAAATGAATAAGAAAAAAAAATCTAAACTTAAACGACAACATGTAAAGAGAACATTTTTTTTTATATCGCGGTTCTAAATTGAAATAAATCTAAATCATTCCATATATTTGATGGCATGTGCATTATTTCGTCATTAATAAAAAATGATTTCGAAGCTTCTGTTTTGCTATTTATTTTTCCTAAGTTATCCCTTATTAAAACAATTAGTTGAAAGCAGCAGCATACGGCTTATTTTAAATACAGAACCTTTAAAATTTACCCTATCCTTTAATTAATTGAATTTTTACAATCCTGATATTTGTTCAAGGCAGTCTTCGGCTAATGTTAAGGAATGGGACCCAAACTCGGAGTATTTTTTCAGATATAAAGACACTTAAACATTAATATTATATTATGGCTTCACTATCCTGTAGAGAAATCACTTATTTTATCATACTTCTCACTTTCATCTGAGTTGGCAATTTTTTTCTTGCATAAAGTGTGTTTCGCATTTTTACTCCTATATCGTGATGCTAAATGAGCTATCCCTTTACATATTAAAAGGAAAAACTGATTATTTATGAAATATTTTGAAATTTTAAAAACACTATGTTATAAACAAATAAATGCATGAGTTACAATGTCACAAATTTTTATAAAAATTGAGTCATTTTTTTCTGTCCGATAGTGTGCGTGTTGAGTTCACGCTCTCGTACATATGGCGAAAACAGTCTTAAATATATTATCTAATGACGACTTATCTATTTCTATATTTACTCCCTTTTTATAATTTGATCTTTACCATTTATTGTGTAGCGCGCAATATTTTTTAAAAATTTAAATCTGTTATTAAACTACTTGAATCAACAGTATTCTTAGAGACGGCGGATGTGTCTTTAATCGTATTATTTTAAGTCGTATTCTTAGTTTTGGTTTTTGTCATCTGTAGAACAGTCGAGCATCTAAATATTTATGCATCATTTTTTCAATGACAAGAACTTGTCTTAATTTAAAGCACATCTTACAAGTTCCTGAAAGCACATAGAGTGGAAAATGAAGTTTCATAAGAAATTCATGCAACTTTTTTTCTTGTTAAAGTCGCTTGTCGTGAGAAAATCTCCAAACATGTGTTGAATAATGTAACCCTATTGTCAAGAGGGTTTTCCCAATTACTTTGTAAAAGGAATATAAAAACAGATCAATATTATTTTTCATCTTTTTTCACAAAGAAAAAAATAGTCAAGTCATGAGAATGTATTAAAGTTTTGATTTCGAATGATATTCTATACATGATTCTGTCATGTTTTGAGTTATGCATGAATTTGTATTTTTTTTATAGCTGTCTCGAGAAGGCAGAATGCATAAATATAAAAATGTAGCACTTCTTGTCAAGTATATTGACCATTTGAGCATGCTGACCAGCTTAGTTCATGACCATAGGTAGCTAGCTTACAAATATATCGCGAAGGCTCGAATTACATACTGTCATGTAGCCATTGTTGGTTCCCAAGTAGGTGTATCATGTAGATTTTATAGATTATAGAAGTGAGTCTATAAGTGTTTTAATTAGAATCCCCTTATCGCGTCCCCGTTGCTTCGTGGATTCTTAGAATTTTAGAATGAAATTTATTCTTTTTAGAGTAAAGACTATTGGGAAGGAAAAAAGAAGTATACAACTTACTTATTTTTAACAATATTATTATTTTATTTTACTGAAAAGGGGGGAAAAAACTGTAAATATCTAGAAAAATGTAAGCTCAACAAAAACTGAAGAATACAGAAAACTGATTTCCCATACGTATAATATTTATCAAATTATCTAATAAAAATATATGGTATATACATATCTTTATTTTACGTATATACATAACTCTTATGACAATCAGTATTTGAATGTAATATCAATACTGAAAAGATGAAATGATTCGTATGAACATACTGTTTTCAAACTTGCTTACGAGAAAAATAAATGAATATAAATAAATACTAATTGAAGAAATTTAATACAATAACAAAACTCATAGTGTGTGATTAGTTTTAAAATAATCATTAAATTGTCTGCATAATACATATATATACACTTTTAAAATGATGGGAGTGGGTAACGCAACGATAAAATACAATTTCTTACATAATACAAATGTTACATTGTAATATTTATCTAAAGGAAAGATCAAGCAGGAAATACGATAGAGGAAGACAATAGGCGTGAAAACCTTACAACAAAACAATAATTTTTAATTAGATTTATCACGTATATAAAAGAAACGTAAGGTAAATAAATAATGGAGGAAAAAAGTAAACAAAAATATCTGTGTTTACTTATCGCAAAGAGGTATTTTTTTCAGGGCTTCAACATTTAATTATCAATATAAAGACACTTGGTATATTGAATACAAATTCTGAAGTTTTCTCTTTGTTTAATTTATGTTTACGAAACGAATATGAATTGTTTATAAAAAATGTTCCGAGTTGTGATAGCTTAAATTTGAAATAAGATGGTTTAATTATAATGCAATGAAACACAAAAAGATTCACGGATTTTAATTTGATAGCAATGATAAAAAGATTAATAAACTTTTGAATTGTTACGCTTAAATCACTGAGAAAAAGATGTATCATAACAAAGAAAATCATATATATGTATTAACAGGATATTATACAACGAGGAAAAAACACAAACAGAGAATAAAAAGGAAACCATAAATTTTTCCTTATTTTCTTCCGTACGAAAAAAATTTATTTCGATAGGAAATATTTTCAAAACAATAAGTAAATAACATAGTAAGAGAATTGTAGTACCGGCATTTAGTTTTAATGATATATATTTTTTTTATAAAAATGCTTTATATGTAATTCGATTGATTTTAAAGAATCAGATTAGATAGGATAGATAGGAAGGTGATATTCAATTTTTGCAGACGACATTAAAAACTAAGTTATACAATACTCTTTATATGGTAAAAGCAAAGCTTGAAAACAAAACATAATAATATTTAATGTATTACATTTAAAATAACTTCCATTAAATGAAAATGTAAGCATTTTAGTTATGAGTATAAAACAAGTGAATTAAATATTAAACTATTTGTATATAATAGGCAAACAAAACAATTTAATCCCATTGAAATTTTTAAAATTTTTTCAACTCTTCGTCACCAGAATGAATAAGTGGTAAAATTTTATTATTGGACTGATTTTGAACCAATATTTCTTATTTTAACGAAAACATTTTTTTTTCTTTTTAAAAAAAAAAAGAAAAAAAAAGGGAATAATGTTTTAAAGTTGTTATTTGATTTCAAAATTATGGCATAACACTAAATACTCATTTCGATAAGATATTAATAACTATTATTTTTATATACTTTAAAGAATACTCTTTTTTAAAGAAAATTGCAAAAAAAGTACAAAAGATACGAAAAATCCAAACAATATATTTAAAAAGATTATCTTTTTTTCCTTTTCAAAATTTCAACTTAAAAAAAAAATCAGAAGTTATAACAAATAGAAACAAAATAATAATATATATAATATAATAATAATTTTTTAAGAGGCGATATAATTAAATTTAAAAGAGTCGACAGTTTATAAAAAATACTAAACAGCAATCACATAAGGTAAATTAAAGGAATTTTTCAAATATAAACAATCGAAAAATCGTTTCTATGAGATAATAGTTACTTAAAAGTATTCCATGACAAAAATGTGATTCGATAATTCTAATTTAACTTTACATACAAAATTAATGAAGGATCCTTCTAAATAAATAAATGAAGCAATAAACACTTTACTCACCTCTTCCTGAGCAAAACCGAACACCCGTCAAAAGTCCCATATTCGTCGGTGACAACCGACGATCCAGGAAAGACGAATTAAAAAAAAATCACAATTTATCAAATAAATATAATACCACACAATCTGATGAATTAATAAAAACCACCACAAAATATTCAATCCTATAAATAAATCGCTCACTCTGGCCACATCTCCACTACCGGCGAAAAGTTATCACCACGTGAGGAGTAAGAGACGAATCTCTGAATGAGACAATCTCGCTGTTTTTCCAAACGATTTTTTCGACTTGCAGCCAATCCACTTCTTGGTTAACAGTCGGTCGGTGTGGAAATGATCGTCTGCTTTTCACTCCCGGGGAACTACCCCGCACGGACGTTTAATTAACCAGTTTCTCGTCAGCGGTCCGGGACGGCTCGCACTGGCTCACCCCCCTGTTCCAACAAATAAGTAAACAAAGAGAAGATGTAGATGACCCCCCCCCCCGGCGGGGTGGGGGGGGGGGGGGGGGAGGTCTTGCCCGCGTGACACCTGGTTGGTAGAATTGTCGAAGCGTGGACTGTGACGCACCTGTCCCAGAGTTTCTTTTTACGCTTTTGTAATATGGCGTTTAAGAATGATGGGGGGTTTAGAAGAGGGGTAGACAAAGACAGTAATTTTTTTCCCTCTTGTACTGTCATTGGTCATTATTGCTAAAGCGATTTGTAATTATTGTCATGATGGGTCTAGAAACTGTTTGAACGTTTAAATGATATTAGAGGAGATTAAGCGTAGTTAAGAAGTATTACTTTGAGAAGGGAATGAGAATATAATTCTGAGGTGTTCTGTCTCATGATCTGTTTTTTTGTTTTGTTTTTGTTTGTTTGTTTGTTTTAATAATATAAGGGTTATTCTTCATGACTTCTCACTACCTTATCTGCCACAATTTATTTTAATGCTTCTGTTTTGAAAGTTGTTCACTTTCGATGTTCTACGAAAGGAATATTTTTCTTCATGGATTTTTTTTTTTAAAAAAAGTTTTAAGCATTTTGGGAGTTAACTTATCAAATTATTCTAAAAATTAACTAAAATTAATCTATATTGTTCTGAATTTAGAGAACTTCAATATTGTTATTTCGAATGAGTAATATTTTGCATGCTTACCTTCTAATAAGAAAAAATTACTTAAGTTTTTCGTAATTCATATTTTAGCCTGTTTACATTTACAGTTTTAGCTGGTTTTCCATATTATTAAAAACTGAAGTATTCTATATCTTTATTTTAACTTATTTTTTGTTAAAGTTAAATCAGAAAAAAATTTATATAATTTTTTCTTGTTTACATTTTTTTTCTGTTAATTTAATAATAATTTATGATCTATGAAAGTTACATAAATATATGTTTTAGATAATTTTAATTATTATAGTTTATATCATATTTTTTTACATTGAAGTTGGAAAATTAGATCACAATATGATTATACAATGAACAAGCACCATTTTTAAATTATTGCTTTGTATAATTTGCTTATTTTTTGTAATAATTAACCGACTAATCTAATTTTCAAAAATCTGTGAATCACAAGTAAAAGTAAAATGACACACAAGCATATATTTTTTATTTAAAATTTTATTCCAATTCAATGCAATTTAATTGGAGTTTCTATTTTTTCGCATAGCTTAATTTCAGAAGTGATCGCATCTAAACAAGTGAATGCCATGCAAAAAAAAATATTTCGAACAAAATGATTCTACAAACGATATTTATAAATGCTAGAGAAAGATATTTTTATTTTTATGTAAAAATGCATACGAATTCCACCTATAAATTCCATGTACTTGCACGATATCGTTTGCTAAAAATATAATGATTATATTTCTTAGAGAATCAAAACTACCATACACACTAAATAATTCCATACGATTATGATGTGAAACTTAATCCGATAATATAGTAGATCTTTTTTAGCTTCACATTATTATTAACTTAACATTCTGTATATTATTTCAGTTTCTTAAGCAGTTTATAATTAGTCCCAGTTTCTTTAATTTTTTGCTTAACTTGTTGCTAAATGACTAATAGAAACTAAAAATAATGTTTTTAAAAATATTAATATCTTTTATGTATAAAAAAAGTATTTGTAAATATATTAATTTAAATATTCTATATTGAAACGAACTGTATCGACAACTGAAATTTTTTTTAACTTTACCAATTGATACTGCAATATAACTAGAAATTGTGAAGTATTAATAGGCTATCTTGGACTTAGATACAGAAACATTGTTGACCGAGAGCGTTCATGGTTATCGCGACCATGGATTCTTTTCTGTTTGAAACAATCCACTTGTTCCCTATATAAAATATGCATACTTCGCGTCTCCTATATTGTCAAATCAAACTGTGTGATTCATTTTTACAAAGTGAAAAATTTTATTTATGAAACATTTTAAAATTTGAAGGATGCAGTATGGTGAATAAGTTACTTGTTTTAACTAAGAAAACTAATTTTAATATTGAAACATCTCATTTTTCTGTTTCACAAAGTTTTTGTTTGGGATCTCCAAATTATTAGAAAAGATAGATTTAACTTTCCATTTGGCCTTAGCTTATAGCAAAATGTACGATAGAAATCTTACAACAAATAGGTCAACAGGAATATGTTAGAGCAAATTATATAATATACAAGTTATTTTAAAAAGTAGATATATTATTTTTATAATAGAACGTGTATTTTTTTTCAATTCCTACTACTAGCTCACAATCTCTCTCTCTATATATATATTTATTTATTTATTTATATATTTATTTATTTATTTATTTATATATTTATTTATTTATTTATTTATATATTTATTTATTTATCTTGGTGGAATTTTCAATCGTTAATAAAATACATTTTAAAGCGCTCCATTGAGCTGAAATTTTATATACAGGATTATTTTGGATGACAATACAATATGATAATAATTAATAAAAATTAATTGATTAAAACTAATTATTTAAAGAATTACAAATACACACAACCACGTTGGCATCATTTTTGGCGATTTAGCGACCCTTTTGGCGACTTGTGTCACAACTTGAAAAGGTTTTTTCTCACGTTTCAAAGCATTCAGTTGAACTGAAATTTATATACACGATTGTTTTGGATGACAATACGATACTTTAATGATAATTAATAAAAATTAATTACCACTTAGTGTTGTGATTCTGTCCCATGTATATACATATTTATATTAATTGTAACTATTTAATAAAAAGTAGCTAAGATAAAATTTTTCTTTGTTCATCTAAGTAGGAATTGACTTAAAAAAAATTTTTTATATTACTTTTTTTTTAAATAAAGAATCAGCTCAGACATACAGAAATATACACATTTAGCAATAACTATAAGGTACTGCATAGGATTATAAATATTGATATTATGTGTTATATTAATACTATATGAGACATACATTTGAAATATAATTTACTTTTAATATCTTACAAGGTTTTCTATAAAATAAACCAATGCCGTAAAGTCTAATGATTTCGTGCAATGGGTCACACAAGAATTCTTCAAGGTGAAGGGGGGGATTCAGAGTCGAAAGTCCATCATTCTCGTATCATACTCCAATATGCCGCCAAACATATTCTTTTGATTTTACAGATTGTCCGGAACAAAAAGCAGTAAAAAATAAATTATTGAATAAATAATTGGAATTAATTAATAAAATCAATTATTAATCACAAATACTTTATTAAATTTTACTTAATACATACGTAGGATTATAAACGTAGGATACGGGGAAAAAAAATCAATGAAAATGGAGGGAGGGTCCGGACCCGTGCCGTTACCCCCCTTGTGGGCTCCATTAGAGAGAGAGTTGCGTGTATTCTATCTTCTTTTAAAATCCAAGATTTGTTGGCTGTTTTCAAATATTTAAAACTAGGAATTTGATCCGAAAGAAAAATAAAACAGATAAATAAACATGAGTAATATTTTAACCATGTTTTTATTAACTCGCTTTCTTGTATGTCTGTCCGGGTGGAATTTTTTAATTGATTTTAAACTAACTTCCCGATGAGCTAGGAACTTGAAATTTAGACATAGCTCAGACGTGGAGGGCAATGCATGAAAATGTGGAAGGGAAAATAAAAATAAAAAAAAAAAACGAAAAGGAGAGAAAGATGAAGAAAACG